>JABCKH010008258.1:0-10591 GCA_018851285.1 Lyophyllum semitale | reverse complement strand
GCCGCGCAACCATCATATCGATTCTTGATGGGTACGAGTCAACTAGACAAGGGCCCAGATTATCAGTCGATTCAAAGCAGGGAAAGAAAAAAAGCTGAAACAAACTCGGGTAGAGCTTCACAACCTCCTGTCCTGACGCATCTCGCTTCCAAGTCCACGCCAGCTGATTATCGGCTAGCCATATGGATCTCAAAGATGGCTGTTGGGCCAACAGCCTCTCCTTGAACCGTTCACTTTGTGACTGGGCTTCTTCGCGGTCCTGAGCGGACCAATCCATGCTAAAGTGTTCCAGATCGACAGGTAGCGCATCGAGTGGTAGTTGATCAAGGAAACCCTGAACGAAAAGTCAGACAGCAGTCGCATCCAATCTTCGATTGTAAAAGCGTACAATTGGCGTAAATATGGCCTCGTCGTCCGCTGCTTGAACATCGATAACCTTCAAACGGGGAAACAGAGAGCAGACCATGGAAAAGAAGGGCGTGCCCAAGCGAGAAAGGCTGACTTTGAAGTACGTGAGGTTCTGCAAGCTCTGCTTGTGGGAAAGTAACAGATCTGTTAGAACATCGGGGTTACATCCTTGCGACCCAAAACTGTCCAAAGAGAGGGAAAGCATCCCTTTGGTAATGATCATATGAAGGAGCTCGTGTGGACCAAGGTAATGCACCAACGGGACGGAAGCCAAAGGGCGGAGCTGGCGCGCAGTCATCTCGCTCTGAGCGATGTCTTGCGTGCCAAATCGAACCATCATCAGTCGACGAAGGGAAGGAAGGTGTTGCAGGATGGCGGGGAGATCCGGTAGAAGGCCGAGAGGTAGAGCGATTGATAGGTTTTGTATGGAGGAGAATGGTGATAGCAGTGTCGCGTCACCAAAAGTTGCGGCGGTAACGCGCTGTGGAAGCATCCTGAGGCTTTGAAGATGGTGTGGATCTAGAATACCCGGCCATTTTTCCGCTCCGGACTGAGATAATATTTCAGGACGATCCATAGATTGGAATTCGACTGTGCGCGCGTGGACGGTTGGGAGGGGTAAGGTGTCGTCAGTACGCACATTGCAGGAGATGAGCGACATTACGCGTATGTCGGGGAATAGAGAAAGTTGAGATAGCGCTAGGAAGTTGAAATCTACGTCGCAACATTCAAGTCGCTGCAAGTTGCAAAACTGTGGAAGTAGTTGGAAAAATGCGTCGAGAAGGAGGTAGGGATTTGATGTTTCATAGCCATGCTCCTCGCCAATGTTTTGCCAAGGTATGACATTACATTTGTACACCTGCCGCGAGATAGACTGCGACCCGTAGAACTGTAACTTTTCCATCATGCCTTCAACTACCAGATCGGTAGGCATGTACCGTGTTTGGGGGATACAGTTCCTGTCTCCGGCGACGATGTAAGGGTGAAATTTGAAGGTTTCGAACAGTCGTGGCAAGCCTAGTTTGCGGAACTCTTGGCATGCAAGAGTTACATTTGGAAGCACGTCGTCCGGGACGTGCTCCAAGACTTCTCCCCATAGTTCGTTGGGTAATATCTGCTCGATCGTGGACGCCATCTGAGAGATTGGTCGCATACGATCAGCAATCGGAACGATGGTCAAGAGCAATAAACTGTTGCGAGAATAAGATGTGAGGGTTTATCAGAGGGCTGGGATACTACGAAACGAACCGTAGAACAAGATCAGAATCAGACTCCAAAGAGGTTGATCAAGTTGAGATTGAGAGTCAAGTCTGCGTTTGCCTCAAGTGACCGTCTTGGTGGATTTGAACAAGATATTTGGGAACCCGTGCGCTTGTCCGTCGTGTCCAGAAAACGCAAAGACGACCTGAGTGGGGATGTAAGTAGTTGACGACGGATAGACGGCTATAGACGGAGTACTTAGTATAGGCAACGCACATCATGGTTTTCTGGCGACTCCGATTCGGATCGTTGGCGGCGCAAGCGCCGCGTGATTACCATAAACCAGAAGCTTAGTCATGATCACTTCATCCACGCAAATTCCGAGTCTAGGACCGTCCCTGATGTCGGTCCGACCAAGTACAATTGTTCTGCATCAGTCTGGTCAATGGTTCCTGCGGCTTCGTTGAAGATTGGTTGAAGACCTGAAAACCTCTACATAATAATTAATCAAAAGCTGTTGTACACTGTACTAGACCATCATGTCACATCCAGCACAGCACTCCCGCCATTATACCCATGAGGGATATACTAAGTACGATGATGGTATTGCACCTTCCCTCTCCGCAACGATGTTTGGAAAATTTCTACTACCGTGAGGACTACCGCGACTCCACCGGCAGCCACAATCTAATGTGGCGAGGCGCTTTGATCCACAGTATAGATCGTCCCATGGATCTAAGTACGTACGAAAGGCTTCTCAGGGAAGAGCTCGTCTCGAGCTTTAATGATCGTTGATACGGATGCCGCATCGGTGGCTGGATAATGGTGTAAGTCAGTTCAGAGCCAGTGCATAAAAGTATGAAACTGACTTGGGTACACCTTCACAGTGTCCTGGCCGAACCCATCTCGCTTCCAAGCCCATGCCAAATATCTCCAATCGGTTAACCATATGGATTTTAGAGATGCTTGTCGAGCCAAGAGCCTCTCCTTGAGCCGTACACTGCTTGATATGGTGTATCTATCGTCCCGAACGCACCAATCCATGATAAAGTGTTCGAGGCTGACGGGGAGCGTGTCGAGCGGCAGGTTATCCATGAAACCCTGAACAGATAAAAATCAGAAATGGGTCGCATCAGACTACGAAAGCGTACAATCGGTGTGAATCCCTCGTTGCCGTCGGCTGTTTTGAAAAAGATTGCCTTTAAGCGGGGAAACAGAGAGCAGGCCATTGAAAAGAAAGAGGTATCTAAGTGAGAAAGGGCGACCCTGAAGAACGCGAGATTCTCCAAGCTACGCTTACGGGAAAGCAGAAGATCTGTTAAAACGTTGGGATCACATCCACCTAGGCCAAGGCCGTCCAAATAGAGAGAACGTAATTCTTCGGTGGTGATTGTATGAAGGAGCTCGTATGGACCATCATAATGTACCAAGGGGAGGAAGGCCGAATGACGAATTTGGCGCGCAACGATATGACTTTGTTCATGGCTGTCGTGCGTACCGACCCCAGTGATTATAAGTCGGCAAAGGGAAGGGAGGCGTTCCAGGATGGTAGGCAGACTGGGCAAAATGCTGAGAGGCAGAGCGACTGATAGGCTGTGCACGGAGGAGAATGATGGAAGCATTGCGGCGTCCCTAAACAATGCAGCTGTACCACGGAGCGACCAAATATCGAGACTTTCGAGATGATGTGGATCCAAAATACGCAGCCATTTTTCGATTCCGGATCCAAAAAGCACTTCAGGACTGCGGCCATAATCGAACGTGACAGTCCGCGCACAAATGGTCGGAAGAGGCGAGATGTCCGTCAGCACGTTGCAGCAACTGAGATGAACTTTGTGTATGTCGGGGAATAGAGCAAGTTGAGAAAGCGCTAGAGAGTTGAAATCTACATCGACACAGTTAAATCGTTGCAAGTTGCAAAACCGGGGAAGTAGTTGGAAGAACGCGTCGAGAAGAAGGTAGGGATTTGACCTTCCGAAGACTTGGTATGAAGTCCTCCGAGGTATAACATTGCATGTATACACATGTCGGGAGATAGACTGCGATCCGTAAAATTGTAATCTCTCCATCATGGAGTCCGTGATTGCCTGATCTGCAGGCATGTACCGCGTGTGCGAAGAAGGTACCATATCGAGTTCGAAGAAGTAGTAAGGGTGGAATACGAAGGTGTGGAAGAGCCGCGGCAAAGCCAGCTTGCGGAACTCTTGACATGTAAGAGTCATGACTGGGAGCAAGTCTCTTGGTATGTGGCCCAAGACTTCTCCCCACACTTCGTTAGGCAACGAAATTTGCTCATCCGAGGATGGCGTGCACATCTGGTCGGGAGACTGTCAGCAAGAGACAACGGAGTCTGGTACATACTCACATCGATAGCAGCTTGCGCTCGTCGCGGTCGCGTCGGTCGCGTCGTGCCAAGGGTGTACCGGATTTAAACTCCGACACCCCGGGCCGGTTAGTTAGTCCAGGCCTGAGGCTCGAAAAAAAAATTTGGAGGTCACTAGGAATAACCCAAATTTGGGCAGTCTGAGGTCCTAGAACGTAAATTTATGGTGTATATTGTCCAAAATAACTTTAGTTTGGGTGTCAATAATAATAGGAGGTACATTTCCGTGAACAGAATCATATACTCTACGTCCCAATGTCAATCTTCAACATCGCACAGTAATGGATCCTGGGCCAAGTTCTGGTCCAGCACAGGTGAGTGGCAGACAGTATATAAGAAAGGGACATGACTTACTCTTCTTTAACCAGGTGCCCGTGGGGGTGCTTGACGCCGAAGGTTATGCCATTTGCCCAGATTGTGGCTTGCGAGTCAATTGCGGAACTGCAGGGTTAGCTAACCTGGAAAAAAGACATCGAGGAACGAACACATGCCTTGAGCTGCGGGCCAAACGAGACAAGGCTGCAAAGCAGAAGAAGAATGGGTCACTCTTGTCGTGGATGCGCCCAAAAGTCGTCACGGTGAGGTCAAAGGTGAAGGCAGCTCTATCAGTCGGTGGATCTGGATCTTCGTCAGCGTTGGAGCCTATTCATGAGGATGAAGCAGTTGCTATACTCCCGATGCACATGACGCCAGTGTCGCAGCTGGACGAAGCCCCTGTTGTTGGAAAGTTGCGCCGTCTTGTAGCGCGGATTCCGGACACAGTACCTTTTGCCACCGACGACGATGCATTAGCTATCTTTGGACGTGATCCTGCTGGCTTTGTTGACCCTGCAATGTCGTCAGGAGATATTTGGGAGAAAATGATGAACCCGACCTTGAAGTGCGTCTTCGGTTGGAACGTGGACGTGAATCCGAATTCTGTCATCCGGCGAGGAGCCTTAGGAATGGATGGCTTCGTTCGGTTCATCGAATACTATGTGGCGCGTGGGGTGGGAGCAGATCTTGTGGAGGGGAAGCTTGAGTATCTGATCGAGGCACTGGAAAAGATGTGAGTACAGTATGTCCTTCGTACAGAGGAACAAATTAACGTACGCAATAAAGGACTGGGGTTGAGGACACATCTGGAGGTCCTTCAACTGCCCAGCCTATCGTCAGCGAAGTACCAACATATAACGCACCCATAACCTGCATCACCCCATCCCATCACTCCAACGACGCACCTGCATCTTACACTTCCATAGCAGGAGTCGAACCTATCGATGTTGATGCGATACCCGAGGACGAACCTCCTGCTGCATCAAAGAAAATCAGTCGAATCAAATGTGCAGGATACCTCTTGCCCATACCTGCTGGGAAATCCCCACATTCCTCATATCCCTTTGGTCTACATGACACTCGAAGCCTTCCATGGAACTACTCGGTCTTGAACTCGATCATGACTCTTCATTCGGGGGCTTGTAAGAAAACCGCTATAGATGGGGAGAGAAGCTGTCAGCCATGTCTTAACCTCTCAAATAATGCTATTGTGGAAGGGATCATAGGCCGTATGAATGAAGGAGTGCCCGAAAACGCCAATTTCGCTTACCATGGAATCTCAGGCCTCGTCGAGGTTTTGCATCGAAAGACCGTGCAGAATGGATATTTGAAGTTTCGGGCACTAAACCAAGTGCGAAAGCTTCGTGGCCAAGCGGCTGCCTTGTCTGATCACAAGCGATTTGCTGTCGCGATTGGTAGTGGGGAGTTCGAACGGGTAGATCGTCTTGTTAGTATTGGCTTGAAGCAAAGAAGAGGCATTCGGGGGCTATTGAGGCTATATGACGCTGCTGCAAAGGGCGTGTATAAGCCAAAGAACTATAGGGAGGTGGATGATATGCGAGGCTTGTTGTTGTGGAGATTGGGAGGGAATAGGATCGCACATATTGCTCACCGTGCTTTGGGACTTCCGGGCCTCACCACCCTGCGCAATCGCTCCATCATGCCACGAATTATTCCATCCCCGGGGAAACCGACCGTGCAGGAGATCCAGAAGAACGTTGCGGCCACCTTTGAGAGTGTGATGGAATTCTTGGATGGCCGAGAAGTCGTCCACCAAGTGCTGATGCTTGACGAGATTGCGACGGAAAAGCGGGTGCGCTGGGACTTCAAGACAAACAAGTTTTTGGGGGTCTGCCGAGCTCATGGACATAACACTTCGCTGGAGTTTACCACGGAAGACGACATGGAGGAATTGTTTCGGTGTATCGATGAAGGAGAAGTTCACACAGCTGCCGAGGTCAGCGCCTAACTTTTGATCACGTCTCACGCTGACTATCACCAAACAGGCAACAATTGGCGCGCTGGGCGTCCTGAGCAACAACAATCGCATATATCCTGCTCGTCCTGTTCTCATCTCTGGTGACTGTAAACGCGAGACTGGCCAACAACATGCCGATTTAATTCAGACTCTTCTCAATGGCGTGAATAGCGAGCGTCCCGCAACAAAATTGCGCGTTGTCTCTATTGCATCTGATGGCGAAACACGACGGGGATCCTCACTCGCCATCCTGACTTTCAAGGGAGAACTATCCGTTAACTCGAAAATTTTCCCACTCGTCTCGCCTCTACGCCTCATGAATCACCATGTGGGTGATGATGATATCACTGCTGACAAGGACTGGAAGCACGTTATCAAACGTTTTCGAAACCTGCTTCTTCGAGCGCGAGGCATCGTTATAACAGGTGTTCGAATTACTCCTTCCATCATCAAGATACATCTTCAGGCTTCGGGACATTCGTCGCAACATATTAATTCTCTCTTCAACCCAGAGGATCAACAAGATGTAAAGCTTGCTTTCGACTTATTGAAGGATATCTGGTCTCTTCCCCTGGCACGCGAAGGCTCCAGTCCTGGGTTCATCAGCGCACGAGCGTCGCTGAGGATTCTCGGAAAATTACTCTATCACACAGTCTTTCCATATCTCTGCATTGACCTCACGTTATCTGAGCAGGTCGAGCATCTGAGTGCAGCGGCACATCTTGCTCTTGCGCTTTACCATCAATCCCGCCAACATTTCATTCCGACACTCCTCTACGTCGACATTATGATCATGATCAAGAACGTCATCTTCTGCATCGCAAAAGCCAAGATTGATAGTCCAGATGGCGCATTCTGGATCATACTCCTCGGTACCGATCGCCTTGAGGAGCTTTTTGGCGTCCTCCGTACGATGATCGGAAATGACTCAAACCTCGACATTCTTCAGCTTGGTGACCGTATCACTGGTACCATTGAAGTACTTAATATCCTTGCAAAGTATCCTCACTGGGATCGTGCTCCTCGCCGTCTCAAACTACCTGCCATTACCCGTGATTTACTCGAGCTCCCAGACAGCTCTGACCATATCAAGCCTGGCTGGTGGAAAGGAAATGTGCACGTTAAGTATATCTCCCTTCAAACCGCATGGAAGCGTGGTCGGCTCCTTATCGAGAAGGAATATCCCTTCTTGATAAAAGAACTGGAAACTATCGAGGCTTTCCCCTGCGCTGATATTCTCTCACCATTCGGTGCTCTCCTTGTCAATATCCCTCTCAACGACGACGACGTTGATGAGAGCATAGAGCTCCCTGAGCTTTCCTCACCACGGCCACAATCTGTGAACAACTCATCACATATGGATGATGCTCGGGTGGAAATCGAAGACGCAGTGGGGGAGGATGAAGATGAAGTCTCCGAGCTTCCAACTCCTTCCGATTCCATGACATCATTAGCAGCTCCAACCTCGACATCGTTTGACCGCTTCCTCCTAATTAACGGCAAGGAAGTCCTGAAGTCCCGCGCCCTTGCCCTGCGAAGCAAATACAACAAGAAAGCAAGCTCGACAGACCGTCTGAAACGTGTTCAAGAGGTTGAACGGTACTCAAAACGGACAGATCCTGACACCGAATTCAGCACTTCTGAACTTGGCGAACCGAGTCTTTTTGGCCATGACCCTGTAGCTACTCTTGTTTCCTGCGAAAACCGGCTCTGGCTTTGCATCGGTGAGGTCAATGGCCTCAAAATCGATACCCGGACTGTCAGCCATGTTCCCCTCGACATACTCGACGAATCTACAGTTGCCATATCATATCAGGTGCTCGGATTCAGGCCCACGAACTCAATGGATGATCCAACACTCAACCATGACTGGAGGTCATGTAGATTCCCTACGGAGCATACATTCACGGTTCCTGGTTGTCTTGTTGAGCCTATCGACCCTACGTACGTGACGAAAGAGCTTTTCAACTCTTTCTACATGATGACAAGTGGCACAATGGTTGCACTTACCGCAACCATCCTCGAAAAGTTTAAGCGTGCGGACCGCTCAAAGATTCCAGTCATTCATAGGAGCAAGGAGTTTCCGTACCGCGAACTATCTGGTAAGTCTTTGACATACCCACGAAATGATTCAGTCGTTGAGGTTGTACAGGGAAAGCTTGTTTTCTAGGGGAGGCAGAGAACAGCACTCTTGAGTTATCAACCTCATATGTCTGCCCTCGATGCTCACCTGAAGTTCCCTTCGATCCAAAGCATCCGCAGCAAACCCTTTCGCACATTGGCGCGCACATCCTCAATGACAAGAAGCCTGGCCTCTCATCGGAGCCGTGTGGTCTTTGCCTTCGCCCGTCAGCGCTCTGTCAATTCTTCTTGACCAAGAGTAAAGGTGCTGATGGGGGTCCCAAAATCGATACGACGCGATCGCGTGGCTGTCCGAACATGGCCAACTTTAAATATGCCGTTGCAGCCAAGTCAACGAATGCCTCACCATGTTCAAATGTTCCGATTGCATGCCCTCTCTGTCCCCAGAAGACGTCACCCGCGGTCTGGCGCTACAATTGGAAGGCCCACTTCGAATCGACACATCCAACAGTAAGATTTTCTGATTACGGTCCAATATCCGACCTCTCGAACTTCGAAAAGGCGAGCATGAAACGGATTTGGAAAGATCGTGACAAGATCGTTGTGAAGCGCGTCATGAAGAAGCAGCTTCTTCCATTGGAAGTATCAGCTGCACATAGCTCGCGTTCGGCACTCAGGTGCGATTCATATCGATAATCCTTTCTCCAGGTCTACGCTAATGCCCGAAGTAGTGGGATTACGGAGGAAGAAGGGGAGAAGGATGATGGCGCGGGCATTGATGTGCAAAGCAGCGTGAGGTCGGACGACGATGACGACGACGGACGGAGCGAAGAAGCGCAAGAAGAAGAAGAAGACGAGCTAGAATACGTCGAAAAATCGCCCCTCATTGAGGAGCAAGTGTCAATTGAAGAGCTGGTAAGTAACGTAGCTTTGACTGTTGTAAAAACCAATCACAATCACGATCCTCAGGCAACCGGTACCATTCCGATTCATCCCAGTCCAAACTTCTCCCTTTCCGATGGGCGGTTCGATGACATCGATCTCCCAATCCCTCGATCTCCCCCTGTTCTAACCCCATCTAACGAGCGGCCTGCGTCCACGGTGGGGACGAGTAGCCCAGCGTTGGTGCTTGATCAGCCACCTGTCAATCAAGATCAAGAGGCATTCATGTTGGAAATTACGCACTCACCTCATACATCACACCTCCCAACTATCGATGAACCCACGGCGTCGTGCAGCGTCTCAAACACCGTGTTGGTCCCACCCGTTAACGAAGACGAAGACACATCTGGGGCTGAGAACCCACGCTCGCTCCGTAAGCGGAAAGCGACTACTATTGCCGGCCGTGGTGAGTGCTTGTGCGGAGAGATTGTAGCAGTGTCGACGGATATCGTTAAGTGCAACAGGGTTGGTTGCGAAACAGGTTTTGTGAGTCCTTCCTGATCGAGTGAGGATACAGAACTTACCTTTGGTGTTATCAGTATCATCTAGCATGCATTGGCTTGGAGATGGCACCCCGTGGATGGGTCTGTGATTCTTGCTCGTCGTCTGGAACAGCGAAGAGAGCAAGAGGAACTCGACGACCATGATCTCATGACCAATCGGAGTTCGGAATTACTATATATAGATATGTGCCTGATTACGTAGTGGGTTAGTCCCCAGCTCAAGGTCGAAAAAATAATTCCGACCCCGGGTCATTTTTTCAGATGCTGGTACACCCTTGCGTCGTGCTTGATGTATTTGTTTGGCACCGCCATCGGACGTCAACATTGACAGAGCTCCTTCAAGTTGCTTCACTGACCAGCACTTCGCCACCATCAACACGGAATGACATTCAGTAACCACCGAGGCAGAATAGCACACAGCGGCTGGCATGGCACGCCATCGGGGCTCGGAAGGACGAGGGGAAGGGTAACGACGAGGGCGGACCCCAACTAAGGGGAGAGCTACTCTGGTACGCCAGTAACATGTCCCACACAACGATTGACTGTGTCAATCTCCCCTAGATAACTCGTCCACTGCCCCAGCCCACTCGTTAGCCGACGCCGACGCGGAGACTGCAGGCCATACACAAACCCAGTGAGCCCTAAACAGTCACTCACTTTTCGCCTCCAACCTTAATTCTAAAAGAGGCAATAGGTTTGACAGGAAACAGACAGACCACAACAAAGGCGGGATCAGCCTGACATCCCGCCGCTCTCAGTATCGAGATGGTACAATTGTGA
>JABCKH010008257.1:0-10659 GCA_018851285.1 Lyophyllum semitale | reverse complement strand
ATTTCTCGTTTGCGATCCCTTAAAAAACCGGTTTTTGAAACTCTCTAGACTTTTGAAACCCATAACACGTGATAGTACAATGGACCTACAAACCCATACTAACGATGTGGAAACAGATAACTTTGGTGCTTGTCCTGTTACTCTCATTAGCCTCCATCTGGGCTCTTGAAAAATATGCCACAATCCACCGCAACATCGTCAAGCCCCACAGTTGGTGATCAGGCTGAGGCGGTTGAGGAGCCCATATCATTGTATCAATCTGCGATGGCGGAAATAAATAACGACAGCCACATAGGAATCGGTGAACCACTGGAGGATGAACCTGGAATTCTAATGGACTCGTACGTTTCCTTCATTCAGATTTGGGAGGAGTTTGCTTATCGTCCGATGACGGACGTGTCGTAGCCCTGCGCGTGGAGTTCTCTTTGCTGCGGCTATGGCCTTAATCCAGGCGTTTATTGCGCGGAGACCCCCGGTGAAACCTCCGCTACGCAAGCTCCAGAGTTTTCTTTTCAGGACAAAGGAACAGTTCGTCGTCTTTTCGTGGAAATAAACAGATTCTCTCTGACCTACTGTACCGTACTCGTTATCAGAATTGTCCTTGACCCGCACCAAACTGGAGTCAACGTTGAATTTACAGAGTTCTATGATGGAATTCCCGTTATCTCGCTTTCTGACCTGCAAGGTCGAGCTAATCCGAATCCGATACTCGGCATGAGCTCGAACCCGTCACCACCGTCGAAGGAAGACTCACCGTCGATGACACCTCTTCTAAACCAAGAATTTGAGAAGACCCCTTCACCGTTGCCGCCAGACCACTCTGGCGTCCTTCCTGGAATTGAAATGACAGAAGATGTGTCCCACGTCGAGCCACCGTCTGCGGTTCCACCGGCGCCTGATTATACCGGGTTTATTCTTCCGTTGGCCATCGCAGCTGGTAGCCCGTCCTCCAGCCACGTACCGCTGTCTTCAATCCCCGAAGAAGTACCAGGCGATGCACATGCCCCTCGGGGGAATCAAACTGTGGAATGGAGGCCATCGGTTACATCAAAAACAGCAGAGATCTCCGTCATCCCGCCGCGCTTTGGCGTCCCCGGGCGTTTTGGCTGCCGAGGTTCTCGTATCCCGTCAGATGATACTGATCATGGACGTTCGGCATTCAACGTATCTCGCCTGGTACGGAGCCTCATTCCTTGTCGTGAAACGCGATCTGAACGGTCTATAGTCAGAAAATTCATGGTTCAGTCCGCCGGTGCAAACACTTCCTTTCCCGCTCGAGTATTCCTCTGGATTCCCGAACATGATAACTCGAAGATTCACTTCAACGTTCGACGACAACGACCACAATCTCGAATTCATATCGAGAATACGGGGCCTCTCTTTAGACACCTATGCATCTGCAACTTCTTCGACATCTGGATCGTCAGGTTTCTCCAGAGAATCTTCCGAAAGTACCCTACCTTCAAGTGTACATTCACATGTTCCCAGTCAGCCGCCCTTGTTGACGTCAATTACCTCCCCGGATTTCTCTGTCTTTTTCAAGCCTGCCGGACCTTCACCAGGCGACTCGAGAACCTCTCCTGCAGCACCTCAGACTATGAACTTCGGTGGGTTTCAATTCGAACATGTCTTCAAGTGTGACAGCTCCCGGCTATCCACCCAACCCGCTCGTCCAGGACCCTCCACCCTCCTTTCCCATAATCGTGCGGACACTTCGCTCGCTGCTGCTGCTCCTTATTCTCCTTTTGATACGACCAGCAAACCCTCGATAGCTACGCGAAAACCGAGAGCCGTGGGCAGCACATCACGAAAGCCAGGTGAACGCGTCAAATGTTCGGCTTCGTGGTGCCACCTTACCTTCCGCGGCAACTACGAGATGAAGCGTCATCTGCGGACTGCCTCGATGCACGTTGAAAAGCCTGAGATTAAAGAAGAGGAGGCTATTTGCCCGTCATGTGGTGCTAAACTGAATCGATCCGATGGCAGGCTACGTCACGAGACTAACAAGGCTTGCGGAAAGAGAACGATGCGCCGAAAGCCTGTCCATCCGATGGCCCGTCAAGCCGCCCTGCTGGGAGAATGATTCGTAGTATGTTGTAAGTATTACCTTGACTTTGATGATCTTTGATGCTCATCGTCCAGATTTTGTTCTAGTTTCTTTTCTGTTCGATTTAGACCATACGGCGAGTATCTTTTTTCCGTGGGGATATATTCGACCCAATTAAGTTCGCTCCCAGCCATTCTGTAATGATAAGTTTATAGGCTCTCTCACGATCATTGGATGTGGCGCACTAGGCCAGGGCGCCACGAGCCAGTGGAGATTTCGTTAGGTTTAAAGATCCTGATATGCTGGGAGGATTGCGGTTATACGCTAGCTTCGATGCTGAGATGAGGCGCGGGCTGTGGATGCAGGTCCCTGGAGGTGTGGATTGTGGTACCCACGAGGAGGTTGTCCCTTCGTAAATTAACTGCACAAACTTGTGAAAAAAGTCAGTGACGGTGACAGAAGAATCGTTTATTCATAGAATCATCACAGACGGGCACATGGTGTAGTTGGTTATCACGCCCGTAGCATTTCTACAAGGTTGGCTTCAAATGCGGGCGGTCCCTGGTTCGATTCCTGGTGTGTCCATTTCCCCTTGTGTGGCTTTTCTTCTTCCGTTGTAATAATATTAATATTAATGTACAGTGTAAGGCTCGTACTCTACTATTAGTATTTGATTAGTATCATCGCACCTGTGATGCGGGCGAAATCTTTTTTGGACTTTCTCGAAATGGATTGGTCGAAATGGTCGAATTGATTGAAATAGTACAGTGCGACGTTGCTTAACACGGACTGTCCAACTGGCACGAGGCTGTTGACCGCACACCCGCCGTGTCCGTGGTATTTTTAGCTTCTTGATAACATTTTTTTCTTGCTCTTTAGATTACCCTTTCGTAGTTATATACAGCCGTAGCTTACCTAGTACGACAGGCAATTCACCCTGTCTTTACCTACCAATGTAACACTGTCCGAGTATCTTAACAGAGGCTTACTCTCGAATCCTTCATCTCAATCGGGGTCTAGCATTCGACACTGGGCACATGGTGTAGTTGGTTATCACGCCCGCTTAGCATATATAATGACCCGATTCCTCTGCGGGCGGTCCCCGGTTCAATTCCGGGTGTGTCCATAATTTTCCAAGAAAGCTTTTTGGTCTGCTCGTAGGATAACATTAATACATGTGCAGCGTAACCCTCATAATACCAAGAAGGACCGACTCGCACTCACTCTCAGGATGTCCATTAAAACAGAATAGATAGTAAGGCGCAATAACGTTCGCCTGGGATGTAAACTTATAAATACGGATGGGAGGCCGACGTAATTTAGTAGGAGGTCGCGTGCGTGGTCTGTGTACATGATATGAGGCGCGTATGACGAGTGGTGGTACAATACAAAGTGTGCATGAGGTGGAAGTAAAACCGGGATCCGTAACGGGATGGAGAATCAAGACAGAGAGAAAGGGACAACGAAAACGACGGTTGGCATCTATCCTGGGGGAGGGGAGGGCACAAAGGAAGACATGAAACAAGAAAAACCGTCGATGAAAAGAACACCCTGGAGGGAAAAGGAAGAGGGGAAAGGCCGACCGACACCAACGCCGCCACGTCTCGATCCGGAGCCGAGGTAGCTCAGGCACACCTTCCTGCTCCCGCTCCTTCTCCTTCTGGCTTTCCCTGCCCAACAAGCACCGGAATCCGAATTGGCCCGACCGGCGGCTGCCTCGCCCGCGTTCCCGCCCCCGAATGTGAATGCGAATCACGAACCGTCATCGCGGACAGGTCGTCGTCGTCCAGCGACATGCGTGTAAAGCCGCCTAGGAGGCTGCGAGTCGTCGTGATGCTGTTGGTTTTGGTGCTGGTTTTGGACAGAGCAGGCGGGGGCGGGGAGGGGGTGGAGAAGGGGGAGGAGGTGGAGAAGGTGGAAGACGTGTCGGAGCTTGAGCCTGAGCTTGAGAGGGAGAAGGAAAGGGGTTGTGTGGTGGAGGTGGAGGTGGAGACGGCGGGGGGGAAGGGGTTGGTGAATGTCGGATGGAGGCCGTGGGGGCGTGTATGCATCGCGTCCATATATGCGTATGCGCTAGGCAACGTATCCGGCGCGATATCCTAGCGTGGAGGGGACGTAGGGTCAGCATACCGAAATGCCAACAAACAAAGAGACAGGAATAACCCACCAAGTCGTCAATCCCATACGCGTCCTCCCATCCCCACGCCGGTGCCGAAGAGCCGTCCCAGCCGGGTATCTGTGTATCACTAGCATACCCCCCCGTAGTAAATGCCGGGCGATTGTCCTTTTCGCCGAGGAAGGCGCGCTCGTGCAGCGCTGCGGTGGTAGTTGAGACATGTGCGAGGCTCGGGTGGGGTGGGTTGATCGGGTTGGCGGAATGGGAGGAGGCGGAGCAGGATTGGTACATGGTGACGCGGCTGGGGCGGCGGGCGAGGTCGTCGCGTGTGATGAGGAGGGTGGTGGGGCCGCTGGGGTCTGTGACGCTCGGGACGCGGGGGGCGCCTGGGGGGCAGGAAGAGGAGCGGCGGAGGTCGATGTAGGAGGAGATGGTGGAGGGCCAGGGCAGGTAGCCATCGTCCTTCTTCCAATGAATTCTTCTGTTCGCCACGTTCTCCTCTCCACCATCCTCCACCCCACATCCCACCTCATCCTCCCCCAAATCCCCCCTCTTCCTGCGCGTCACCGCACCGACCACCACCCCCGGCACCGGGGAATACCTATACCCCGGATACGCCCTCGCATGCCTCTCCTTCTCCCGCTCCGCCATCTCCACCCACGGCCTCTTATCCTCCTCCCGCATCTCCCGCCACACCCCGCCCGCGATGCGCGAGATGTTGCGGTGGTCGTTCTCCACGTCGAGCGGGACCTTCTTCTGCCGCACGAAGTCGCAGCGGAAGAGGATGAAGGCGTTGCGCGGGCGGGGGACGTGCCCTGCGGGCTGCCGGCGCGCGTGGGATTTCTTGGAGGGGTCCGGGGGATGGTAGGTGGGCAGGGGGAGGGCGCTGGTTGGAAGTGCTGGAGGCTTGGGGCCATCTGGGGAAATCGCGTCGTCCGGGGAAGACATTTTTGGGCAGAGGATTAGCCGTGGGGCTGGGAGAACGGAATCAATAGTGGTGGTTTGGAAAGACGATGGGGTTGAGATTTCTTTGTCGTTGGGCTGAACACGTTTTTTTAGTCCTTTCAGCAGCTCGACATAAAAGAGGGGGGTCTGTCGCGTTCGAAAAGGCTGGTTTTTCTACTTCCAGTCGCGTCGCGTCGTCATTCGTAACGGCAGCCCCTGGAAACTGAAAATGAGCAAGAAGTTCCTTCGAGAGGGATCAAAGGGATCTTTGTACCTTGTATTTTTCGGTGGAAGAGGGATTTGTCCAAGATTTGTCGGCAAAGAAACAACGTGCTCGATTTTGTTTCAGCTCCGCCACTCCGCGAACGAACGCCAGTTGCCGTTCCTTGTCTGTAAGTACATTGTTTTCGAACCGAGCATCGTACATGATAGGGCGTTGGATGTCATCGGGCTGTAACGGATGGACTTCGGAACATGTCGGTACCATCAGCGTACATGGAGGGACCAATGCTGGCCGTCGTCAACGTTGGGAGACGTCATCGATAGGAACAGTGCGGGATCGATGAGCGAATGAAGGGGTACCCGGAGAGGTTTTCGCTGGCGTCTAACTAAAATGGAGACAGATAAGATTCGGTGATGGTTGCCGAAGGGATAAGATAGCTGGAGAAAAGCGCCCAGTTTGCTCCAACGATATAGTATATACTTACTACAGTGTTCGCGCTCGTACATAGTGGCATAACGTCAACGTCAATCTGAACAAGTGATAGGAAAGTCTTCTCCCTGAAAAAATCGTAAATCGGACACAGAAACAGTGCCTCCCCGAGTCGAACGAGGCTCCCTGACCAAACACGATCGACACTGTACGATACTAGTCGCTACACTACCGCTTCCTGCCAGAGGACTCTGTCTCGGGGTATAAAGTCCATATACACACGCTAAGATTTACATGGTAGATTTATGTGCTTACTCGCCATCGAGAACTATGCACGGGGAAGGAAAAGTTATGAATGCTACCTTTATGCACTATTTCCCAGTCCCCCCGTCGAACGAGGTATCCTGACCAAAGCGATGTGTATGACCGCCATGACCGCTACAGTACTGGACCTTGCAGATAGAGTCCGTTCGGAGGAGGAAGATCTACGCTACGATCAAAACCCCTTCTCAATCCATCCAAGCTCGGAGGCGTTCTGAAGACGGATTAAATCCTATACTCTGTCAACAGTAACGGGAAATAACGACGTTCGACAGAAATCCGCGCTGTGTGGGCATGTGCGCCCTCGAGACCTCGAAGTACTACGAAAAGGAGAATTTAACCGGCACAACGCAGCACAACGACCCAGCATCAAAAGGCAAAACACGGATTTAAATTCGAATTGCCCAGTCCCCGAATCGAACGAGGCTGCGACCGATGATGGGTGGCTACCGCTGAGTTCCCACCACGATGGCGCGATGACCACTACGCTACCGGGCCTTGCGAAGTCCAGGGGCAGTTTGGAAAGAAATACTAAATCGGACCCATGTGATAAGCAGAGTCATGTGGGTATAGTTTCTACCATGTCGCCGACGGCCAAACAGCATCAAAAGAAATGTTCTCAGTTGATAACCTTCGATGCCCAGTCCCCGATTCGAACGAGGCTATGACTGACAATGGGGTGGCTACCTCTGAGCGGCCATTATCGATCGTGCGATAACCACTACACTACCGGGTCTTGTGAATTGCTGGGGCGTTTGGAAGAAAATACTAAACACTGACCCGGTGTGCAATGTCATGTCATGTGGTATATTTTGATACTCACGAGCAAACCACGAGGTCTTTCTGGGGTGGAATGCAGGACTTAACATGGACACACGTAATGCACACGGTATGGCATGAACCAAATTTTATATCTAAAGGCAAGCAATGATAATCCAAGCAAAAAACTACTCACCAGCATTAAAAAGTCCTCATTAAACAGCTCCAAGTTCATGCCCAGTCCTTGATTCGAATGAGGCTGCGACAGATGTCGGGGGGTTATCCTCACGGGTAGCCCCCCCACAGATCGTGCTATAACCACTACGCTACGAGGCCTTGCAAACTACTTGGGAAAGGAAATAAACCTGGTGTTCTGGTGGTGTGATAAGGGGAGTTATGTGGTATTTGATCGATGGAATCAGCTAATGTCCTGAGCTTTGTCACGCTGTTGAATGCTCATCTTGTGTCCCGTCCAAGTTTAGTTGTAGCCCACCCATCGGTGAAAGTACGGAGACTCATGGATGATGATCATTTGGAAGTGTGAAACAAACCTCTGCAAAAATGAGCATTTCGAAATTGGCATCATGACCTGATCCTGAATCAAACAGAGTGCTCGACAATTCGTACACATGCCCAAGATGAGTGCGGGGCATGTTGGTTGTACTCTACCAGGTCATTGGATGCACCCCTATGTTCAAAGACTTTATGTTAGCCACACCACCCATTGTGAAGAATCTAACAGATAAAAGGTCATGCTTACATCAATGACCTCGCCCTGCATTGAACAGGATTCCATAGCACACACATTGATCCATATCGAAGCAATGAGCGCAAGCATTTTACCAATACACCACGAAGTCAATAGAGACATCATGTGATTCGATCTCTTCTTCGCGGCAGCCAAATCGATCGGGTCCCAGTTCAAAATGACAATCGCTCAATATAGGCGTCAATAGAGCACTTGCAGCTAATGCCTTCTGTGATGCCGGGTTCTGCAGTGTACTTATCCTGCGAAAAAAAGATCGATACTGCACTTCTCCTCGTAATTCAACAACTGCATTGCAGTTTTCCTACTAGAAAACAAGCATAATCAGCAACACAACCTTAACACCCAAGCAGCTCGAAACATACATTGCTACGCGAAATGAACATCCCTCATTGAGCCTCAAGAACACCTTCAGACGCCAGCAGGCGCCCGCCGGTATGTATCTATGATGGAAAGACCTAGCGTATCAGCATGGAAACAAGTATGACATATGTAGATGAGAGAAACACTCACACCAGAAATGATATCTCGGGCCACGGTTGAAAGACCCACCCATGTCGCTTCCAATGCGCCCAGGGGTATATCGACAACTTCATTCGGGCCCTAGAAATATCATGCCTGTCAGTGGGTATTTCAACATGAGAAGGGATTAGCGACCAAGGCCTTCCTGCACTTTTTCTTCCTTGAGCAACTGACTTCGACTTCGGGTCTTGGCCATCGTTGACAATTTTGGCACTGTAAGCAGGGTGGGTGACGGGCGCGAAGAAACCCGATACTCATACGGGTATAACGGCTAGAAATGCTGTGGAAAATGGGTAGGTTTAAGAATAAACAGCAGGTAGGAAATGAGAAAGGGTGACTTACGGTAGAATCACGTCCGAGGACGTATCAGCAAGCCACACTCATCTCTGTATCTTTCCTGCTCCTCTATTTTTGTCTCCTGATCCCACATTTCTTCAGACATCTTCGTGATTTACGTTCTCGAAGATGCTGCTACTGTCGAAATCAGGGTCCTGCACCTGGTAACTGTATGAGTGTGCAGTTCTGGTTCGAAGATATGTGCAGTAGAGGCTCACTATTGGAGTACCACATGTACTAACCCTTAAATTAGGGTCTAACATGGATATCCGAACCTATTTTTCGGATAAGCGATTTTTGAACCCATATTTTATGATCTCGCTCTACAACTTGACAGCCATTTGCCCATAGTATAGATGGATCTTGTATTAGCCTCACTAAGGATTTGACTCAGAATTGCTCTGTACATGATAAACTGGAGAATACGGGTGCCAACGTGTGAGCGTCTCTATAAGGGAGCGACAAGGCTGCCAAGTAGCGATCTGAGGATAAGACCGGGGCAAACTGTGGTATTTCCAGATGGGTATCTACTACAACTGGAACATACTATATATGCTACAAAACGAGGCAGTGCAAGCAATGCTACTGGCTAAGTAAGGTCCTGATATAGCCCGGTATAACTGAAGTTCGATGGTGCAATACAGTCGTGATAAGGCGAGATATGACGTCACCGAATCAACTTTCATCATGTACAGAAGCAAACAGGTAAGTGGATAAGCAATTTATCCGAAATTTTGATCCATTCACCACCTGTTTGACTTCACAAGTAAGGTTTTCACTTTGGAATCCATGTAGATGTCTCCAGGTGTAGTCTAACATACATAGATGTTGTATATAAAGCCCCATAGCAGTGGGGTTGAAGCTGGGTTCATGACGGTGCCGGCCATCAGGCAGGTCATGTTATCTGAACTCATCCATGTTAGTCCCTACCTCAAATATATGTCCCTGCAATATCTACATCTCCTGATGATTGTCACGCACAGTCGCCTGAGTATAGGGTTCCAGTGCCACTATCCAAACATGCAAAGACGCGCTCTACAAGGTGGTCAACATATATTATGTCCTCAATAATATTCCAGGCTAACCTGAGGTCGGTGGATACGCAGATGGAGCTGAAACAAAAGAACAGGCTTCGTGGATTGACAAGGAATTTAAAAAAAAAAAAAGATATATGAGGTCTTACTGATATACTTTGTCTGTGTATTTCAACGCTGTCGGATTCCTGCATAGTCTGCGTCCTGCAGTGTGATCAGGTTGTTGGAACTGCAAGGATAGAAAACAAGTTTAACAAGCCGGATCCGGTCATGTCACATGTAAATCACATGGAGTAGCCTCATGACACACGCTCGCGATGGTCACCTTGGTCCTCGACTCTTGCCAAACTCTTGCTCAATGCTGTTCATAATGACCTGTTCAGGTCGCGGCGTTCAGGCGTTTCTCCATGTGTCTCCGTCTATGTGTGACTATTTGCATCTGCTGCCCCAAACTTCCGCTCCAGACTCACTTGTTTCCCTAGGTCCGCTGCCTATGTGACTTCTTGACTGCATCCTGCTCCTGCAACGACTGAACGACTGCAGTGTTTCTTATTGATTGATCTGTGTTCAGATCTCAGAACCCACCCTTGCATGGCTGTCGCCGGGAGCAACTTCAATCCAGGGTCGTATTGGCATTTTTCCTCTTTCTTTTCGATGGGAATGGGCATTCGGCATTGCTGAGGATGATCCAGGACACAATGTACATTTTCTTTACTCTCAAACAGCTTCAGAACTGGTCTAATCAACAATGTCTTTTAATTGACAGTCAATAAGAACATACCACTCTGTCAGTCCTGTCCAATCTGACTTAATTTGAGGTTGACGACCTTGTTGGAGGAGCAGCAGACATTACGTGCCTGGCTGCTAGAGTGCATGAGTCCATCGCTCATATCTTTCATACGCGTCTCCCTAGAACAATTGGGTGGACTCGATCTGGCCAATGACTGAACAGTTGAATGACAGGCGGTCCGTCATCTTATGACGAATTTGGACAATTCTAGACACAGAAGTGTGGGCTGAGGAGGAATGGTCAGGTATAGGGTGTTGCCATATACCGGCAGAAGATTTATCAAAGATCACATGGCACTGGGTGCATGGCACAATATGATGCTGTATGTTATCTTAAACTTATCCAAAACTTAATCCAAATTGGTCAACAAT
>JABCKH010008256.1:0-10670 GCA_018851285.1 Lyophyllum semitale | reverse complement strand
TGATAACAACAGATTTGAGGAGTCCCCAGCCTCAGACGCGATAGTGGTTATTAGGAGAACGTCGCGTGATCGCGTGATCAAGTCGCGTCTCGACGTGCCAGACCTGCATCAAAACTTGTATTTAACCATAGCTCTCTCAAGCTTGATGCAAGCAGTGATGTGTTCTGTCTTATATACATGTCATATATGTAACTGACTGCCTGAGATCACTGCCCAAGCCACAGAGAATGAGAATGGATGGATGCGCAACAATTGCTTCGGATGACGCAGACAAGAATTCTACGTAGCTGCTAAGATCTAATCAGTGGAAAAAGTGTGCAGGAGCAGTCCTATGGGAAGAAACAATCTAATCTTCAAAATCTAATCACCATAAGATCTAATCATTGAAAAAAGTGTACAGGTTTCCCACGCGCCAGGCCAGATGAAATGACCTCGTTCTATAAATAGAACTCGGAACCTCTCGCCCTAGATTAAACTTGGTTAACTCGCCAAGTGACTGACAATTGAGCATTCTAATGCACCACGATACGCGCGTCTGACAGCCAAGGCAACGAGAGAGTTCGAGATGCATAACCATTACGCACGCTAATTCGACCCCGCACGGTCGCACGGTCGCACTCGTTATGCACGCTAGGTGCCACGGGTTTCGATCGCGTAACGATGTAAGCTCCCCGGGGTTGATTGAGAACCGATCATTGCTTAAGTCCTCCCACCTCATCACTGATACGCGACAGACTTCAGCGCCGCTGAAACTGTATAAATGCTCAGCTAGGAAGCCATGAACATCCAGAGCCGGTCTCTTCAACAATCCACACAACAACTACCATGAAATTCTCTGCTCTCGCTCTTCTCGCCGTTCCCCTCGTCCTCAGCGGCTGGACTGCCATGGCAAGGCCTCGACGGTTGGATGCCCGCGACCTCGAGGTGCTCAAATACCTGTATGCGAGGAACTCTGGCGTCGGTGACCCCTGTACGTCGTCGTGCTAGCATTCTGTTCTCTGAGGCTCGTTTGCTAACCGTTACATATTGGTTGATAGGCAGCCAAATTATTAAATGTTTTCCGCTCCTCAAGTGCGTTTACGACAAGCAAGGCCGTGGTAAATGCCAGGCAGCAAGGTGAAAGTAAGGATTCATGGCAATACGCCGTGAGTATACTAGATGCTGAAGATTTGGTGTTAGACAGGCGGTAGACACATTGATGCGGGATAGTTGGCAGGGGCGTTTGAACTTTGTGTGCCGAGCAGTTGGCTGTAGTACCAGGGCTTATATTTTGGTGTATGTAACGTTGATCACCGCACACGGCGATGTCGGGAACATGGGGGTGTAAAACTGGAAAAGATTGATTTCTTAAGCTCAGATTGTAAGCATATCGTTATTGGATACGACAGGCCAGCTCTGGCCACCCCCCTCCCTCCCTGCGTTATAGGGAAGGTTTTTTTCATCACGTGCTCAGGAACGGGGTCAAATTTCAATCTTAGCAACTTCGGAGTTCAGGTCAATGTCGTCTGTATCTTCGTTGGTGTAACACTCTACGTCTCACGCAGCGGGTATTCTAGACTCTTTGTACCTGCCACCACACACGACCCTGTGTTACACTGAGAACTAGGTGAGTACATTCGAAGTCGATCACCGATAGATGTGTCTCAATCATTTAAGTAATGACGGCCGCCCTATCTCACGGCAGCAGCCAACATCAGCTCCCCGCAGCCTATGGTGTTTCTCACAGCTGGCCGCGAGCAGCTCGCGATGGCCCACCACGGTCGCGGCCCAGCTCCCAATCCATCTAGCTCCTGTACTCGGAGGAGCCCGCAATTGCGGGTCTTTTTAGATGCAGGAGCTATATTTGTGGGGCTGGGCACGATGGGGATATACAGTTCCAGTTGGTTTCAACCGCTCGCAACTCCGAGTTGCGACCTGGTTTGGTTGCGACCGGTTGACCACGATCCGGTCGAGGGTCGTCAACTTTTCGGGGTACGGATGTGCACATGCCTCGAAAATGAACCATGCGAAGTATTTAAACGCCCAAAAATCTCGGGTCAAACTTCCCCCCCCTACCTACTGTTCGGGACCCCCTTGAATCAGTCCAAAATTCTGACGAAACACCTTTCGCTAAGCGCCGCGGACCCTCATATAGAATTTGAATGCTATCTTTGGCATCGTATCAAGCGGTAAAGTCTTTCCGCTCAAGCGCCTCTTTGGCGCCTCTGGCTTTGAGCCACACTCAAACTTCTTGCAGTGAAGCCTCTCCTGAGCCAATCACAGCATGATCCGACTCGGGAGGCTTTGGCAAAAACAAGCGCAATGCTAGTATCCATGATCAATCCTCTGTCGAGTCCTCGTTGGGCGTGTGCAACATGATGCGACGGTATGTATTGGATTTACATAAAAGACCAACTGTCGAACCATAGATTCCCCAAAATGCCCTCGGAGACACGAACCCTACCTCAGTCACCGCTCATCCGTCTCCCACCTGAGCTTCTCTCCGAAATATTTCTCTGGTATATACATCATCTCGACCCTTGTTCCACCTTCTCCCATGGAGTCCACTACTTCTGCAACGACAGCACTGATCCCAACCACCTCCCACCAGAGCCAAACAACGTCATTCTGTCTGAAATTCTCCTTCTTGGCTCAATCTCCCGATCTATTCGCACCACAGCGTGGGCCACCCCACAGCTTTGGACACACATTCATCTCGCACTAAGCCCTGATCACGTACGGCGCAGCCTACAGATAGCAGGCCTCACATCATGGCTTGCACGATCCGGAGAATGCCCTTTGCACATCCACCTGCAATGTTCGATACCACCACTAGACACACAGTTCCCTTCAAGAGAGTTAATTCACCAAAATTGGGTTCGCGATCCGCCATTCGCAGCCATGGAAGCAATTATGGCGCACTGTGCGCACTGGGAAGATATTTGTCTCGTAATTCCCCACGGGTGCTATATGCGCTTCCCGCAGAGTGCCAACAAGAGGACTATGCATATGCTCAAGCGGCTCATGTTACATTTCGAGAGACGCTGGCTTGCCAGTGCTGAGGACAAAGAAGTACACATCGACACGTTCGCCGCCGCGGAAGCGCTCACGGAAGTCAGCCTACTTGGTTTTTCCTCTCGCTCAATCATGCCCGCATTGCCATGGGGCCAAGTGACGCGTTTCCGAGGACATCACTTGCAGCTCGTGGACGCCCTAGATGTGCTACGGAGCACTCCGCTCCTCGAGGCATTGACACTAGTCTGGGCGTTGGGCATGCCCAGTGTCCTTGCCCCACTTCTCCACAAGCATTTGCGCACGCTCACAATTGAAGAATGCAGTTCCGTGCTTAAGCATCTGACGCTGCCTGCGCTGGAGACGCTCCGCGTCAACACGGACCTATTCTTCGCAGGGCAGCAGTGTGTGCGGCTGCTACAGCGTTCGAGGATGGCGGCGGAGCTGGGCGCGGGATGTAAGATGACTTCACTGCATATATCCGTCAACTTTTGCCCCGCGACAACCTTGATTGAGTGTCTCGAGGCGGCACCGACCTTGCAGGAACTAAAGGTGCACAACCACAACGACAGGATCCACTCACTGTTTGCGGACTTTGTCGTTGGGCGGCTAACAATCCAGAATGGAAAGCTGGATTTGATGCTACAGCTACGGTGCCTGGAAGTGCGGGGCTGCTCGTGCCAATTTGATGTCGAGGCATTAGGGGAGATGCTGTGGTCGAGATGGGCCAGCAGTGTGCCAGCCCAGGATCAGAGAAAGGGACTGGGAGACGAGGTTTCGGGGCGGCTGGACTATTTCTATTTGGGAGCGAGCTCTGAGGTACCGTCGACGATTCAGGAGGACGTTATGTGTTTGCCTCAAGTTTGCAAGCTCATCGAAGCAGGAATGGTGGTTCGCATGGCCAATGAGGATTGACCGATGAGTAGTACTACACCATAGCATCACATACTCAAAATAACCTCACGTTCCTCTCCACCCCCGACCCGCACCTGAAGCAAAAAAGAAAGAAACAAAAACCTGACAACAACGTCAGAGACCGAAACGAAAAGCCTTTAAGTATAATAAGTACATCGATATCACTTATCGATCATATACATGGCACGCTACACATCCCTCCCCGCCCTCTTCGCATTCTCATGACACTCCAGCGTCACACTCGCCATAAACCCCGGCGAGCACCCCTCCTTCTCCACCCAAAACCGCATCAAATCCGGGAGATCCTGCGGGCCCCCATCGCCCTGCGCCACCAGCTGCATCTGCCCCGCTAGAGTTTGAGTTTGATTTTGGTTGCCCCCAAGATCGACGCAATTACGTCCCCGGAAATCTGCCCCCTTCGCGTTTTTCAGCCGCAAGAGCCGCTTCTCCTTCTGCCGCACTACCTCTTCGAACTCTTGCTTTTCTCGCTTGAGGCGCCCCCAGCTTTCTCGTGGCACCAGGGCCGCCCTTCCCTCAGCCGCCCTTTCCGCCCCTTTCTGCCCCCTGCTCCCCACTCCCACTCCCTATCCCCGCCCCACCCTCGGTCTCTGTCTCCTGAATCTTCCCGCCAGCCTCCACCTCCCTCAACCGCCTCAACAGTGCCTCATGCTCCCTCCTCAACCCCCTCACCACCGCTTCCCTTAAATCACTCCACTCCCTCGCTAAGTTCGCCCGCATCTCAAGCACCCGCACCCCAGGCGGGACGTGTCTCCCTCCCCGCGATCTCCCCTTGTGCTCGAACAGCTCTTGCTCGAGAGTGTCAATTTGGGTGAGGTGGATCCGGAGGGAGGTTGTGAGGTGGGATTGTTTGAACTCTGTTGAGAGAGGGGGGGAGGTTAGCGGGCGGTGGAGAGAAACGACGAGAAATTAGAAAGTAGAAGAAAAAAAACAAAGAAGAAGGAAGAAAGAGAGAGGAAAGACTCACATTCCTCAACCTCACTAACCCTCACCCTAGCCCGCTCTACCTCCTCCACCGGCCGCTCCCACGTCTGTCCCTGTCCCGACCCTCCTCCGTTAGCATTAACAAGCACCCTCGCATCTCCAGCGCCTCCAGCTCCGCGCTCAACCTCGCATTCGCTTCCTTGTCACAGTCTACAGGTGCGCCACATGCTCCGCGTGCACGTCCGTTTACAACTGTCCCATCCTCGTAGTCGTCCTCAGCCACATAACACTCACCTAAACATCCACAACCTCACAAAAGCAAAAGCAAAAGGTAAGGAAAACCCACCAAAATCCTCCACAACCCCGCTACCTCGCTCTCCGCACCCTCTCCTCCAGCGCCAGTTTATCGAGCTCGGGTGTGGAGGGAGGCGAGGGCGCGGGTTGTTGGGATTGGTGGGGGTGTGGTGTGGTGTGTGGTGCTGGGAGAGGCGGTTGATTGGGGTGGGGTTCTAAAAAAGGAGGGGGTGTCAACGTCGGTAGTGCAAAGAAAGGGGAAAGCCCACCTCGCCTCAAGCCTAACAACAATCTTCATCGTTAGCCCTCCATCACACTCAACTTCTCCTCCAACGCCGGCTTCTACTACTTCAGCACAGCAGCGCCCGCCACCCTCTCCCTTAGCCTCTCCGTTTCCGCCCCAAGCCGCGTGTACGGTGTTTGTGCACTCGCACAGGTACGTAACCTGCTGGTGCAGCTCTTCCTGAACGAGCTTCATATCCTACGGCCGCGTCCTCTCCCTCTCCCCCGCACCCAGCTGTCAATTGGGATTCGCCCACATTATCGGCGCAAGTTCACTCTGCGCAGATGCATACGTGCGTTCTTGGAGCAGCGATATGTCCCATCATTGCACCCATAAGTCGCTGTGATCAAGTATTGATACAGCCATTGACAGTAGCAGAAAAGCAACGTAGGGCTCCTCGCGAAGAGTTTCATGTTTGCCCAGTGTTCGGCAACATCATGAGATTGTGAAGCGCAAGATTATCACAGAGCAGCCTATCTGGCGAAAAACGATCAAGATCCTTCGTGCTCTAGGGCACACATCACTAGCTAGATGACCACTGGTCAATGCATCACCTTCCTTGTTGTTAGACTAAGATCGTGAAAGCAACAAGTTGAACCACAGTATGCTCGAGAGGTCAGGCATGTCACATGATGACCGGAAACTATTGATCTCGCCAAAGCCTTTCGAGTCGGATCGTGCTGTGATTGGCTCAATTATCATTGAATTGAACCTGGGCGCTTGAGCGGGAAAACCTTTCCGCTTGATTGATGCTCATAAGATAGAACTCTATGAGGGTCTGTGGCGCCGAGTTGACCTCCTGTCGATCATGGATGCATCAACCATGTCCGTGATCGACCGATCCGTCACCTAGTCCAGTGTCGACCCCTTTGCGGTGAAGCCTCCCCTGAGCCAATCACAGCACGATCCGACTCGAAAGGCTTTTGGCGAGCGAGAACTATTTATAAATGATCCTCCATAATCCTCCACAATCCTCGTACAAGCCCACGCGTTACAATCTGTTACTACCCAACATGATGTTACGGTATGTATTGTATATAAAACCAACTGTTGAAACGTAGATTCCCCAGAGCCGGTCTCCCCACAAAACACAACCATCCCACTATCGTCATGAAGTTCTCTTCTGTCCTTCTTTTAGCCCTTTCCGTCGCCTTCACTGGTCCGACTGTCATCGCCCAACCCCTCGATGGGTACGATCTCGTGGCGCTTACGGCTCGCGACATTGCTGCTCGCCACACAATGGAATGGGACATGTTTGAGCGGGACTTTGAGCCCGAGCTCCTCGCCGCCAGGCAACGCCCTCAGCTACATCAGTAAATGTGTTTTCTAAGCGAGAGGTCCTCACTATACCTCATCATTTACCTCGCTTACCTTGATTTAACAGCCGGCGATTCCGACTTACTGATATAGTACGTTTAGTTCCTAGGCCCCACGGGCGAGCAAGTGGCATGTAAGTTTCTCTTCACACCGTCCTGTTGTGCACAAGAATGTTGACTTGTTTGCCCTCTAGCCGTAGGCCTGTTCCTGCGCATAAGCCATATAAGCTTCTACGAGGCGCCTCCCAGTAGACGGCGTTGCTCGTGGAAAGCTGTGAGTATACTTCGCTCGTTCGTAAGCCTTACACACAAGTGACAATGCGCAGTTAGTAGGAGGATGGGTTGTTCACAGTTGATAGTCGGTGTATGTCTGGGACTGCATCGCACGTCGTAATAGACATGTGTCGTTATAATGTTTACCGGGCTTAAGTGTTCGAAAGTGAGACCAAGGCTGGTGGTTAATCAAGATGGAAAAGCCAGATACACAGAAAGAATGGCCGAACGGACCATGGTTGATGATGGAAAAGCAAACAAGGAGCGACCGACGAGTCCTACACCATAGAATCAGCATAACCACATACCCAAAAATAATCTCACCTTCCCCTCCACCCGCACCGGATCATGAAGCCAGAAAGGCAAGAAACGAAAGAAAAATACCCCAGATACCCCGGCTTCTTACACACCACCTGCTCCTGCTCCTTAATCTTTGACGTCCGGGGATAACATTCGTCAAGGTTTGTATTCGGCATGCCTGGGTTTTCGACGAGAGCTTTTCCAGGTATGATGCAGCGCTTGGTGATTTTGTGCACGACCTTCGACATATCTGGGCGCATCTCCCAACCCTCTTCGGAGCTGGACGGGAAAAAAAAAGATAAGCTTCAATACAAATTGTTACGGGTTAGATGACCTTGCACGCACGATCAGACCTGGAGCTGGAAGACGAGGGCGCTGGCTAATTTGAAGGGTCCGTAGTGCGATTCACTTGGGAAAGTTGTGTGGTCCTGCAAGCACTGCGACGCAAATGACAGGTCAAAGTATACAACGGGTTCACTGGTGCGTTTCACAGTACAAGTATTCTGGAGTACCAGACCCTGCAGATCTGTAGGTGTTCGAGAGCCAATCTCCTCGCTAGCCGGTCAGCGTTCCATCGAACTTCGGGCGTTAGAAGGGATGAAATCGAATGAGGAACGGGCGGAGAGCATCAGTGAACACAAAGTTGATTAATAGAATAGGCCTTTTTTTCTGGTCCATTGCGAGTCTGCGAGATATGCGCAAGGACCTTTCTGTGAGTTTCTGTGTGAGTAAAGCCGACGAATCACCACCCGTGTTGCATGAAGGGTGTTTGGTAAATAACGCGTCGCGTGAATCAGATCTTGATTAGATCTGGGATCTTTCTTTCCACTTCTGATGTGATCAGGATGAGAGCAGCATCGTGGCCTGAATTCGTGCACCGCACTCCCATTGTTGTTGTGCTATCACTCAAGCCTAGCAAACATTGCAACAACACGGCTATCCGTTATGATTCCACTACGTGCAACACAGTAGACATACACCGACTATCAACCATCAACGACTTATCCTACTACCACCGCTGCAGCGCATTGTCATTTGCATGTAAGGCTTACGAACAAGCAAAGCACTCACGACTTTTTACAAGCGACATTGGCTACTGGGAGGTGCCTCAAACGCAGATCCCGCCCATGCCTAGAGGATGAACCAGTCAACATTCTTGCGCACGATATGGAACGACGTGAAGATAAACTTACAGGCCATCTCGCTTTCAGCGCCTTTTTGGGGGCTTGGGCAACGGTCTAATGGGGGGCTTGGGCAACGGTTTTACTGGGGGCTTGGGCAACGGACGCGGATTTGCCCTGGCGGCAAGGAGCTCGCGCCTCTCTGGCTTTGGCTTCCGCTTTGGCTTCGACTTTGACTTTGGCTTCGACTTCGATTTCGATTTCGATTTTCCGCCGCGAGCCCTGGCGTCGAGGAGCTCAGGCTCAAAGTCACGCTCGAACATGTCCCATTCTTCTGCGTGGCGAGCAGCAATGTCGCGGGCCGTGAGAGCCGCGAGATCGTGCCCGTCGATGGGTTGGGCGACGACGGCCGAACCGGTGAAGGCGACGGAGAGGGCGAGAACAAAGATAGAAGAGAATTTCATAGTTGTAGTGGGGTGGTTGTGTTTTGTGGGAGACCGGCTCTGGAGAATCGATGGTTCAACAGTTGGCTTTTTATGCAAACGCGATGCATACCGTCACATCATGTTGCACACGCCCAACGAGGATAATGGAGGATTAATCATGGATACTGGTTTACGCTTGTTCTTGCTAAAGCCTCCCGAGTCGGATCGTGCTGTGATTGGCTCAAGGGAGGCTTCACCGCAAAGGGGTCGACACTGGACTAATCACGGACATGGTTGATGCCCATACTCGACAGGGATCAAGTTTCAACGCAGCGCCACAGACTCTCAAATAGAATTCTATCTTATGAGCATCATTCAAGCGGAAAGATTTTCCCGCTCAAGCGCCCAGCTTCAACTGAGCCAATCAAAGCACGATCCCACTCGAGAGGCTTTGGCGAGATCAAGCGTGAACTACTATTCATACAGGCTCCAAACCAGCCGTCCTTGCAAAGGTCGCAAATGCTCTATCCAGTGTAAAGATGCTTCAATTCCGATTAGTTCAGTTCCAATTCAGTTCAAAGTTCAGTGCGTCGATCACTTGTCGTTAGGACGTTGCTATGCTGGAAATCACGATTCACCAAGCGCTCGCTATGTAAGGATTACCACCTTTCTCTGCTCGTTCTAAACTGATCAGACGACTTATTCAACGGGCTCAATTCAAAGCTGGGCGCTTGAGCGGAAGCCTTTCCCGTTTGAATAGAAATCTATTCGAGGATCTGCGGCGCCGAGTAACCTTATGCAAATCTCCGAAGGTGTTTCGTCCGGTTGCATTCCGGTTTCGGACTGATCTCAGTGGCTTTCAATACCTTTGAGAACAGTCCAGGGTCGACTCCTAATCACAGCACGATCCGAAAACTTTGGCAAAAATAAAACTAAGCATTCATGAATAGTAAGCCTTACATTCAAGTGACAATGCATCAGTAGTAGGATAGCTCGTTGAATGTTGATAGTCGGTGTATGTCTAGACTCTACTGTGTTGCACGTAGTGGAATCATAAATGATAGGAGTGGTTGTTGCAATGTTCGCTGGGCTTGAGTGCTCACCTAAGTGAGACCATAGTGCTCGTCCTGTGGGCCCCGAACGATTTGGGGCTCAGCTAGCCTACCGCAGAATGGCAAAAAAAAGTGTTTGCTTCTTCGTTGAGTAATAATCAGCCCACGACGAGTGGACAGGTGATGCAAAGATCCAAGTTCCGTGACGACAAGTGAGGCTCAAAAGTGACGAGATACGCGGTCCCGGTTGGCACCTTAGGTGTGACCGTTGTGCGATGGCCTCCTCTGTTTCAGCCGCAGGAGCCGTTTCTCCTGCCGCCGCACTACCTCTTCCAGCTCCTGCTTTTCGCGGTTGGGGAGCTCCCAGCTTTCTCGCGGTACCAGGTTCCCACTTCCCTCCGCCTCCCTTTCCGCCCCTTCCGCCGCCTTCTGCCCACTCCCACTCCCCTTCCCCGCTCCACCCTCTCTGTCTCCTCGCCTGCCCACGCGCCTCTCCACCTCCCTTAACCGCCTCAACAGCGCCTCATTCTCCTTCCTTAACCCCCTCACAACCACCTCCCTCAAATCACTCCACTCCCTCCCCCTTAAGCTCGAACAGCTCCTGCTCAAGCGTGTAGATCTGCGTGAGGTGCAGGGAGGTCGTGTGGTTGGATTGTTTGAGTTCTGTTGGGGGGGGGGGGGGGGTGGGGGGGGGGTAGGAAGAAAAAAAAGGGGGGGAAGGAGGGAAGGGGGGGGGGGGAGGGGACGGTCCGCTCCCT
>JABCKH010008255.1:0-10685 GCA_018851285.1 Lyophyllum semitale | reverse complement strand
ACCTGGGACAAGGCAAACGAGAATGGATCGGGGACAGCGCCTTGTGGGCTTACCACCCCCGCCACACTGTCAGATTGGGGCAACGCTGCGGAAAGTAAATCGTCTGCAACAAGTCCAGAGAAAACCTTACGTACCAGCGGGGAATATGTAAAGTTCCTGGGCAGGAATGTTGCTAAACGCGGTAATGTTGCTGTATACCGAGATAAATTTCTTGAAGACTACGAAAAGCACGAGAACTGACGTTTGGAAATTCTTCGCGAGCACTATGCATCCGATGGTCTTTAAAGCATGCGTAGTGAAACATATTTGTAACACTCACCCTCTGCAGGAACGTGGTTAAGCCAATCGGTCAACTGATTGTTCTGTCAGCTTTACAAACTCAAAGGAAGGATTAGAACTGACCAAAAATGTCGAGTCTTCGCTGAAGTCGCCTGAATCGAATACCTAGATCTGTGGTAAATGCATTGATCAGTGGGAGATGAAGAGCTGCTGACCAGGACGAATTCGGATCCCTCCGGGTCATCGTTCGTTGCTTGAAGTGAATGTGGAATGCCGGGAGGGAAATACCAGAGATCGCCGGGACCCTTTGCCAGTGGTTTGTGAAGATATAAGAAAATATAAATAAGCAACGTACAACCGTCGAAATGAAGTTCTGTCCGGCGGAGTTCACGGACGTGACTTGGGTGGAGCCCTAGATGGAATACATAAGTAAATGAGAGACGAGCTCAGCATTGGAGCTCACCTTCAAAACATATGCCCACTGAACAGAGTCAGATGAAACTCCATTGCGCACGACTTTGGAAACGTACCTCTGCTTGCTTGTGCCAGTGAAGTTCTCTATAAAGAGGTGTCAGTCAATCATGCCACAACTAGATGTTCTCAAACCGACGTACCTCACGGCACCAGGTTTGAGTCGCATATTTACACCTGCCATAGCTGGAATATCAAAAGATTAAAACGAGGAAGGTGTGCGTGTGCGAAAGCGAGGCCTACCCGTAGCGATGGGCATTGCACCAACTAGATAAGACGCGCGATCAGTATCTCGATTAGTGAACTCGACCGATGTTCATACCGTTCTGGTTGCGTGCCCAGCCTCCATCCTGAAGCCTGTTGTGGCTAAGACTGAACGGCCATTTCGCATTTTCACTAAACAAAAAGCGTCAAAAACAGCGTTGGAGACGGAGAGAAATGAGACCGACACGCTTCCATGATCAGTAGAGGGAGGCGCGAGTAGATCAGGGTTTTGAGCTTCCAGTTGAGGATTCGTCGGCCCCATGATAGAAGCGCCTGCAGAGCCGCGAACTGGCTCATAAGGACCAGGGCTGGTTATGTCCCACAACGGAGCATTCGGGTCGAGACTTATGTACGGTCCTGTGGGAAACGGCGGGGGAGCAGAGCCGGAAACGCTTGCGATTGTCGAGGATGGAGGTACGACGCTGCTGCTGACTGCTGCTGAACTGGCTACCACTGACGATGCTGCTGGAGCTGTAGCAGCGAGCCTAGCAAAGAGGAGAGCACAGAGGCACGAAGAGATGCTGATCATGCTGGCTCAAGCTGGGGAGTTGCGGAAAGCTTAAGGAAAATGTGGAATGAGCTTCAGCCCTTTATAGCTCGACGGACAGGGAGGGTCCGCCTAAGCTCATATTCAGATGAGGGCGCAGTCACAAGGTGTCTTCAACTTGGTAAGGCTGGAGCGAAACGTGACACATCTAACGCGAAGCGAACCTCGACAAAGGGCCATCGCCAGGAACGGGGACAACCGGGAAACTAAGGATAGTATGAGAGATCGGCGGTCGCAACTTCATCGGCTGAAAATGCTTTCTGGAGCGATTAGTACCCGGGCGGCAGACGACGGAGCACTGTAATTGCAAGCGGACCACATAAGACCACATACTGAGCTCGTTGGGAGAATATTTCTAAAAATAACTTACTTCATATGATGCGGAGGTGTTGTATTATTAGGTACAACTTGGATGGAGTTGACGCAGGAAATACGCGAACGTTATTCGCACTGCAATTCCAAGAAAATGACCTTGTGGTGGAGGAGATAGCGATCTTACCGAAAGTTTCTGGAAAGTGGACTGTGTGAGCTTACATTCAACCCCTCTACATCATATAAGCCACTCACGGCCTTGATCCCGGCGATAGGACGTCCGATGAGTGGCCTACGTACATATGAATCCATGGAGGTCTCGCCTTGCTGGGGCTCCTTTCGGCTGTGTTGCTATTGACGTATTCGATACATCCTCGCTATTGTCACAGCACTCACTATTCGAGAACGATTAGAATCCCGAAACCTCCAAGGCTGTAACTCACACCAGGTGGTAAAACCTCTCCAATGACCGCGTCATATTTCCAAAGGACGTTCTCATCAAGGCGGCATCGTCGCACAGTTTGAGAGGCCCATCGAACACATCGGCATCGGCTTGCTCTGGCGTCTAAATTACGCAGCATCAAAGATGGCGTCTTGAGCCGCCGGAAGTCGAAACTAGGCGAAAATGGATGTCAGGCACAGACAGGCACCGGCCCATTGCTATCGACCGGAAGCCATTGGGGAGCCACAAGTGTCCATATGTTTCTATGAGCAGGTCCCTGTCTGTCCCTGTCCGATGACGAGTAGCTGTAAACAGTGTGGGGATTATTTTTACTTTGCGGTCCCGCACGCAACTGCAGGTAATCAAGGGCGACGAGGACGAGACAACCGAGATTGGCTAAAGGGCAGCGAATTCCGATGGCCGGCCTTACTTGGACAAATCACTCTTACTTACTGGTCATGTTCGGATACATGGCTAACGGTTGTACACCACTGTGCGCATGGAAGTGGAAGTTGATTAACAGAATTGTATGGTGGAATAAGGAACCCCATTCTGTGCGAAGGAGAATCAACCGCGTGCCAATGAAGCTGTTTCCTTACGCATTGAAGGGAAGGCAATATTTCAATATTGTCTGATAGCTTGCCATTCTCTTCCATGGTTCTCACTAAAGAAAGCATCAGAAACGATTATTGCACCCGTGTGATCAATAGCCATACCAAGCGTTGCATCGGACTCTCATAGGTCCTTGGTAGAAGCTGCCAGGAATTCATGTTATACTCGACTCAAATCCACAACGAATTTCGTCGACTCACCGATATGGGCATTCGGGAATCAGGATGACTTGCATAGGCTGCTGCTGCTACTGTCAGTGCTGAGCAGAACACAAAACGTGATGAAGGCGTACGTCATCCTTCTTCTATAAGGTTGCCGCGTCGGCCACGAAAACGCGAGGACCATATCACGATAAACCCATATCTAATGGGACATCGCAGAATATACATGATTCCAGCGCTGACAAGCGGGTGTGTGTAGGAAAATCGCTATGATCAGACGAGTCTCCGCCGGCTTCAGAATCCGAAAACACGATCAAGCCGCCAGTAACTGGATGCCACTCCCTCGGGCTCGCACAGACTTCGGGATTTCACAGACTTCGGGATTTCACGCCATACGAGTTTACGTTGTGGACGAAAAAAAACAAACACAGAAACCCCGTTAGGCAGTCGACTCGGCGTTGTCACATTCGCGGTCACGTGTTGACTGATGAGGAAAAGTGCCTGAGACTCTGAGATTCAACGATTCTTTTGCTCCTCGCCTCTCCTCGCCAACTCCTCGCTACGAACGTCGCCGAAGTCGTCCTTCTGATTGTTGGTCTCTGCTTCATCGATAGTGATCCTGCGTCTTTCGGACTCTTTCCGCTGCTCTTTCATCAGTGGGTAAGCTTCGGTTTCAACAGAAATTTCCCAGCTCACAAGTTTTCCACCTGTCTTTGGGCTTGGCTTAGAAAGTGTGCCTTTGGACCTCGTGAGGAAGCCTCCACACTCCATGGAAGACGGTCTTTTGCTAGCCAGTTATCATTGACTGCTTCTCGTATGCCCTTCTGAGCGTACGCAATTCGTATCTTCTCGGGATCCAATTCGTGACCAAACGGCATCTCCGCAGTCCATTACTCTCATGTATGGTGAACTCGCATGCGGACGTAATCACACGCTGGCCCAGGGCATGCTCAACCACATTTGCGACTTCAATGTCCAAATCCTACTCTATGCTCTCGAGCTCAAATCAGGTGCGGATTGTTTTGTTCTCCCTTTTAGCTGTCAGATAAACATCTGATGGCGATTTTCCTGTTCAGTGGATCGTTCGCTATTCTCTTTAACTGGCCTTCTGTGAGTATCGATGGGCAAATTATCTGTGGCATAATTAGCCGTGTTATGTGCGTCGCGTTCAATATCATTTGACAATCCTGTGGACTGACGTGTCTGATTAGCCATCTCCGTACTACCCAGTCCCAAAACTCGAATCCCCCATCAGAAAGGGATCCACTGGGAGGCCTCGTTGGATTGTCGGCAAGTAAAGGGCTTAATAATACCTTTACATATACCTGGATTCTCATCCTTCCCATCTATAATTGTTCCCTTGCACCACGGGCCATGTTTACAACTTAGGAGTTAGAGGCGATTGTACGAGCATGTCACGGTCATCTCAGCTGAAAGAGTTCATCTCATCATCCTCACTTTCCCCCCTCCCCACCAGGAATAACGTCTCCAAGTCTCAAGACAGCCGTGACCTCTCGGAATTGTTCTGTCAGCGCTTGGGTGTTGAGCGCGCCGGATCCGTTTTTTTTTGAGGGGCTGTTTACATAAATCGTCGTCTATTTTTGTAAGCAATTTCCTGTAGGCGTATCCTGTGTTTATGCAGCTGCTGCTCGGAGAAAATGGATCGTCTGAGGTGCTTTTCTTTGAAGCGAATGTTCAATGTTGTCGATGTGCCAGTTGTCGAGAGCGACTCACATCGTGGATGGGGCCTAGGAATGTCTTCAAGTTCGCGATCGGTGAAGTGTAATTTATACTCAGCGGCACGCATGTTACCATCCAAGTAGAAAGTCCTGCCTTGTAGATAGAGAGTAAGCGGTATTTCTTGTACGAAAATACATCTGTAAAACGCGGCAACCCATTCAAGTGTAATTTTTGAATAGGCTTAAGTTGAAAATTTCGCTATTATACATGCCAGAACCAGAACAAATCTAAGCCGCGAATAAAGAATGGTACATGCACCGGGTCATCGAGCCATAACGAAACTTGCAGAATTTTTGAGGTCGAAACCCATAGCCTTCAAAGCAATCAAAGCAACAATCCCTCTCCAGAGCCTTAGCGAGCCAGCTGCGTCTGCTTCCTCCCCTTCTCCACATCGTCGATAAGAATCGCCTTCCACTCCGGGATAATCTTGAAGCCGAGGCGCCCATAGTCCGGCAACGAGCCAAACGGCACAAACTGCAGAGGGAGAGGCGAGCACTCAACGCACACCACAGCACACGCGCCCTTTCCCTTCCCCTCGACCTCGTTCTGGATCCTCCGGAGCTCTTGCACGCACTGGGCGTAGGAGGGCCCGTATCGCTCGGCCACGGTGATCTCGACGGGGACTGCATCGACGACAAGGAAAGACTTGCTGGGGGTGGTGCTGTGGTCCGGGCGGGGGCGGACGATCAGACGAACGAGGTGGGTGCGTCCGCGGGTGATGTCGTGGGGGAGGGCGAGGGCGTGGACGGTCGCTGCCATGAGGGTCCCGGTGTGGAACTTGATCCATTTGGCGAGGGACGTGTTGAGCGAAGTGAAAGTGGCGCCGGCGGGGAGGGAGGGGGATTTATAGCCTGTTTGGTCGATCTGGGTGAGCAATGCGAGGTGGTCTGCGCTTTTTTTGCACGCTTTTTTGTGCGCCTGGTGGGATGCCGTGGCGAGTTAGTAGCGGTATTATATTGATTACTGGGTGGGATATTTTTTGTGGATTTTCATTCTTACGTGCCTTCCAGTGGGACTCTTGGCAGGTCTTTGAGCAGTACCTGTTGAGCGGTGGTCAGTGTAGTCGCTGGTGGAATCGCAGTGTTACTTACGAGATCGCTCTACACCTGGAGCATTTCTTGAGCGGGGTGTCCATCTTTGCCAGCACCTCGCAGCTGCCGCATTTGCGCCCAACGTCCATGGTATTCGATAAGATGGACGCGTTGAAGCGGGGAACAAAAAATCTGGTGACGTAGTACGCGTTGCTTGGTCTTGTTTCCCAACGGCGTGTTGTCGAACATCAGACGGTGCAAACACCTCCCACTGCACAGCAATCTTGAACTTGAACTCTCTGCGTCTTTTGTTGAATCGTTCAAGCGTATAGATTCTGACCAAGGCCTCGATATTGCAGTCAGGAAAACATCAACATCAGTGGGTGAAATCACTTTTACACGAAATGAACGACCATGAAAATCAACCCAGGGTGGAGCGATTCGAGGTACATTTGAGAGTCTCAGCTCTTCACGGGACTGACTTTAGTATATTCCACCAGTCTGCTCTTACTTAGATGAAAAGCACAGAGAGGCCCGAAGATCGAGAATAGCAACGGGCCGTTCCTCATCCAGCCTCTCAGCAAAATAATTTATCAGCTGGGTCAAGAGGCGCGAGCTTACAGTGAACAGCCGTGTGGTAATAAGTGGACTATTGGCCATTATGAACTTGTCGTTCGAACGTCAGAGGGTAGGAAGGTCGAGACGCGGGTTGTGAGGAGTCGCGTCAAACATTTGGTCACAGGTATGGCACACGCGTTGCTGGGTCTTCGGGTGAGCCATGTCGTACGAATTCGAAAGGGTTCGAGTCCTTGCAAAACCTTCGATGCCGCGACTTCGTGGTGCTTCACTGCTCAACGACAACCCTTCAACCGTATCTCTCATCAACAAGCCTTCGCCGGAACCCTAGCGCTCAAAGTGTGTGAACTTCCTACCCTTCTCGACCTGCTCAACCAAAATAGCCTTCCATTCAGCGACGATTCTGAGAGGGAAGTCCTTCAATCCGCCGAACGGTTGAACCCGCACGGGAAGGGGCGGGCACTCCAAGCCCACAGCACCATACGTGCCCTTTGTCTTCCCCTCACACTGTTCCTGGAGCTCTTCCTGGAGCTGCCTGAGCCCACGCATGCCCGACGCCCACCCCGGGCTGTAACCTTCAGCCTCAGTTATCTCAACCACCTCCGCCAAGACGATGCGAAAAGACTTGGCAGATATGTGGTTGTGGTCGGGGCGGTAGCTTACGCGGATCTTCAAGATATGTGTGCGGGCAAGGTCGATGTCACGAGGAAATTGGAGGGCCTGGGCCGTCGCTGCCATGAGCAGCGGGGTGTGGAACCGGATCCATTTATCACAGCGCGCGTCGAGCTCGGTAAGGGTGACTCCGGGAGGGAGAAATAGTGACATAGAGCCTCTTTGGTCGACCTGCGCTAGTACTGCGGCGTGTTCTGCGTTCTCATTGCATGCTTCCTTGTGGACCTGAACAGTTGACATGTTAAAACCTGCTGAATGGTTAATTCCGGATCTATCTGTTACTTGCCTTCCAGTGGGAAGCTTGGCAGGACTTCGAGCAGTACCTAGTCGCCCGAGCCGGTGTCGGTGGGTGGAAGGCCAGACAGGTTGAATTTAAGACTCACGCGATCATCTTACACCTTGAACATTTCTTCAGCGCGGAGCAGCCGCCTTTCTTGAGGGAAATAATCGTCCATTTTTCTAAGCAGTTTCCGCAGGCGTATCCTGTGTTTACGCGGCTTGGAGAAAATGGATCGTCCTGGGTGCTTTTTGTTGAAGCGGATGTTGTCGATGTGGTTGTCGAGAATGACATTATGGACGGGTGGGAGGACGCCTAAAAGCCGCCTCGGAGGCTTAATTTCTGTCTGGATAAGAACTGGACCAAAAGTTGGGCTGCCCCCTTAGGTTGGCAGACCGGATGAGAACCCCCCTGAGGCTCACCTTTGGATAATAATTGGGCGAATTTGGGGCCTAGTGGACCTCCGGATAGATTTTGGGCAAAGAATATGACTAGTGATGGTGATAGTGGTCAGATGGACGCGACGATTGCGTTGAGTCGGGACGAGAGTCGCGTCGGTCACGGGTACACGCGTTATTTGGTCTTGTTCCGCAACGGCGTGTTGTCGAATGTCAGACGATGCAAACACCTCCCAAAATTTCTGCTTTCGGCAATCTTGAACTCTCGTGTCTTGCTGCTCTGGAGCGTATAGATTCTGACCAAGACTTTCGATATAACCGTCAGGAAAACATCAATATTAGGATCTGGCTTTGGGGAAATCACTTGCACGAAATGGACGACCATGAAGATCAACCCAGAGTAAAGCGATTCAAGGTACATTTGACAGGCTTTTCCTGGACTATTACGCGCTTAAAACCCGTCCATCTTCTAGCATCAGTCGTATAATCAGAGCTTGAAGGAAGTACACCTTCCAGCCGCGCATAACCAGGCGCAACTTGACCATGAAATACCAGTGAGCACTACTACGCACTCCATCACTCATTCAATTTACTCAATCACTGCACAGGACAATGATTCCCACTTCCATCAAGCTCTCGACCACTGGAGGCAGCTCAATCTCGCTCCAAGCTTCATCAGTTTTTCCAATAAAGCCGATTCATTGTCGGCCTCGATGCCGTTGCTCTTGCATAACTGGAAAGACATCATCGAGCTCTGGATGGGAGCGTTGGAAGTAGCCGACGATGAGGGGTTGAGGGCTTTACTCGAGTGCGTTATCCCGCCATCTGAAAATACTATTCTCAATCTATTTTTTGTTTCAGTCTTTTGCAAAAAATGACACACGACCTCCGGACCACGTTATCACCAGTCTACCGGGACCTCCTCACGCGCCTCTTGAAGCTGCTACCGCGGTCGATCTCCGCTCCCGCGCTCACTGCCCTTTTGGAGACTTTTTCTGCGCTTTTCAAGTTTCTCCTCGTGCCTTCAGTACAGACCGACCTCCTGGAAGAAACATGGGCTGCCTTGCGATCGACGCTGCTGAAATGCTTACCGGAGATCCAACGGGCAGTGGCGGAGGTCTGGGGATCCGTTCTGCGGAGGCTCAAGTCGGCTGTTCGAGAGAGGTCGGTAACACTGCTTGCGGAGACTGCGGAAGGTATAGAAGATGCCTCTGCGTGGGTTATCGTGTTTGCATGCAAGGTATGCAGGGAAAAATCAATTTCAACTATCAGATCGCTGACCCATGTGTAATATTATATAGTCCGTGTCCCAAACGCTTCACACAGTAGCACCCTCGATCATCACCCCGCTATTGACGTACCATCTCTCTAGCGATGCGCCCGAAACGACATACACCCTCCTCCGCCGAGCGCTCACCGCGCTCATCCACCACGTCAAAAACGCAGACCAATTCTCCCCCCTCGCCGACCTCCTCGTCCGGCAATTCTCCAGCACCGTCAAAGCCGCCATGGATAGCACCAGCTCCTCCCCGGCCGACATCGACATCGACAACATCGAATGCCTCCGGCGGATGCTCGAGATCATATCCGTCCCCTGCGCAGTCCGCCAGGGCTCCAGACTGACACGTACGTATCTCCCGTCTAGTCTATATACATAAAAACTAACGCACACGTACATGCTTCACAGAATCCCAGCTCGGCCTCCTCTTCGCCGAGCTCCCGTGCATCCCCCTCCTGCCCGAGCTCCACACCGCCCTCCTCGGATTCAGCACCGCGGCCTTCACGGCCGCCGAGATGGCGCTCTGGCTCGGGCCGGGGTTCAAGTTCCTCCTGCGCGCGTGGACTGCTATTTCCACTGCCACTGCTACGGAAGGCGATCTGGCGTTTGCGCTCAAGCTGAATGGCTGCCTCGCGGACCTGGGGTGGGGAGGGTGGAAGCTCGTCGCGCTGCCGCTGCTGCTGAAGATGACGGTGGCGCCGGGGGTGTTGGGGCGCGACCCGGGGGTAGTGGGGTTGTTGGCTGCGCTTAAGAGGGGGAGGAAGTTGGGTGGTGGGAAGGAGATGGATGTGGATTTGGTATGGAGGGAGGGGATTGAGAGGTGGGTTGTGGGGAGGCTGAGGGGGTGGGAGAGGGGGGGTGGGGAAGAGGCGGTATGTTTTTTTTACTGTTTTCTTTGGCGGTGGTGTCTGAATGACTTTCTTTCTTTTGCAGGCTACAGAGTTGAACGACATCCTCACGCTCTCCGGGCTCTTCTCGTCCGCCATCTCCCCGATCATCGTAGATATCATCAAGGGCATTCTCGCCGCCCCGGGCGATGCAGCTCAAGAGTATCATGCAACACCCGCGAACTCAACCTGGGTTTTGGGAGTCTGCATGGACGCCCTAAAGAAGCGCGACATCGCAGAGTGGAGCTCCAGCGTCGACCTACCATCCTGGACCCGGACATGCATTGAACACTGGGGATGGTCCCATACCGTCCTCGGCGGCTTGGTTGCCCTATCGCAGATCCTGTACGTTCCTTTCCCTCTTAATCTTTCTTAGGTTGAACTTAATCATCCTACAGTCCCCCCCTAAAAGAGGGTGCAGTACCCCTAGAGGACGTCTACCCGGCTTTACAGCCGTCCCTGATATCGCATTCTAGACCCCTAAGGCTGGCGACGCTAAGGCTCCTTGCGTCGGGTGTGGTGAAATCCCCGCCGGGCGTACACGAGGTCGCCCGGCGGTGTCTACAGGGCGAGGAGGTGCCGCTGGACGTGCAGGGTGTGCGTGAGCGGATCTTGAGGATTGGGAGGGTGGGACAGATACTCCGGGATGGAGATGAGGTTGGGGCGGATATATCTGCGCGGTGGCTGATAGGTCTGTAGAATGACTGCTGGTTGGTGTCGCATGTGCTGATGGTGTT
>JABCKH010008254.1:0-10687 GCA_018851285.1 Lyophyllum semitale | reverse complement strand
ATATCTTTTGAAAACATATGGTGAAAGGATTTTGAGAAAGTTTACAATATGTGTTACTCAATTATAGTAATCATATTTTAAATCATATATGCAGATTTATATAAAATTCTTTCAAGATAAGTTTAGGATATATGACCAGTAGATATTTAACATAAGATTCACAATAGATTCATATTTGCGAATCTTATGTTAAATATCTACTGGTATATGAATCATATTGTGAATGATATGTTAAATATCTACTGGTCATATATCCTAAACTTATCTTGAAAGAATTTTATATAAATCTGCATATATGATTTAAAATATGATTACTATAATTGAGTAACACATATTGTAAACTTTCTCAAAATCCTTTCACCATATGTTTTCAAAAGATATTGTTGACCAATTTGGATTAAGTTTTGGATAAGTTTAAGATAACATACAGCATCATATTGTGCCACGCACCCAGTGTTAACTTTGCTATGGACGCTTGGACATCACCGAACCACCGTGCATACATTGCCGTCACAGTCCACCTGGAACAAGATGGTAAACCGATCAGTTTATTGTTGGACGTTGTCGAGGTCGCACAGGTATGTTTCTCACCGAAGTCGCATTCTGAAATCGTTTTGGCAGCAGCGTTCGTGAAAATCCTGGATGATTTTGGGATTGGAGATAAGGTAAGAACAAAGAAAACGATTTAGAATAAGACTTACCTGCCCTCGGTAGGTACTCAGCATCACATGCGATAACACGAGCCCCAATGTGTGGTGGCAGCGTTGAAGGACCGAGACTTGACTGATCGCCTCATTCCAAGGGATGTCTCGACTCGCTGGAACTCAACCTTCGATATGCTTGACATTGCGCTGTGGTATCGGAAAGCCGTCGACGCCATAACGAGTGATCGGGGCAATGGGCTAAGGCAGTAGAAAATTGCAGCACAACTTCGTGACATCCTCGAGGTGTGTCACATCCCATGACATCATTTGTCACTTTCAGCTCATCGTCTTGAACTCATAGATTCTGAAGCATTCCATGACATTCTTTTCTCACTCGACTCCTAACCTCGACCGTAATCCCTGCTATGGATCTCATTGACCAAAAGTTTACAACAGACAGCCTCGACACATCGTATGAACCCGCAATCCGCGCAGCACTCGGCATTGCTAAGAAGATGATTAACCGCTACTACACCAAAACAGACGATTCAGAGGTTTATCACATTGCAATGGGTAAGTCTCATCTGTCATTTCCTTATCTTACACTTAACAATATACATTGAACAGTCCTCCACCCTCATCACAAGCTCAAGTACTTCAAGAATAATGCATGGGAAGCCGGCTGGATTGAGACTGCAAAGCAACTTGTACGGGACGAATTTTATCGGAAGTATCAGCTAGATATTGAAGAGGTAGAATCCGCTCCAAAAGCAAGTCAAAAAAAGTCAGGGGTATGTTCAGAACTCTCTCGTACCGTTGCGTGTCACGAAGATTCTGCAGAACATGTTTGACAATCTGGCTGCGTTAGCCCCACCCAAACCGGCAGATCTTCACGATGAACTCGAACATTACCTGAGCACAGATGTGGAGATGGTGGAGGATGTCATGTCCTGGTGGATTGAACGGCAGGCCATGTATCCGCGCCTTTCTCGAATGGCACTGGATTATTTGACCATCCTGGGTGCGTAGCCCTTTTGTTATATAATGAAACATTTGTTAACAACATTTTTACCTATGTCTGTCGAGGTTGAACATGTGTTTAGCCGGGGCCGTCTTCTTCTGTCGCATGTCCATAACCGCATGTCTGCACAAACCACCTGTGCGGTTCTGTGCCTTGGGCGCTGGAGTCTCATGGGTCTCATACACGATGACGACATTTTGAAGGTGGCCACTCTCCCAGAGGTACCCAAAGAAGATGGTGATTCTGATGGTGAGGTCGACATGCCAGGTGGTTGGGACGACATCAATCTCTAATTTGACAGGCAATCATATCAGTGACTCAGGCTATGTACAAGTCCATCATGCTAGTACAATGCATAACACTTGTCTCATTAATGTTCTAAGTACCTGATGAACATTCTAGTCAATAACCCATGGGTTACCCACGATGGGTCATACCCATAATGTACCCACAGCATACCCACCTGTTACCCATACCCAGTATGGTGGGTATGGGTATATGCGGGTATGGGTATGGGTCAGGTTTTGGATACCCGTGGGTTACCCAGGCTATTCCCTAACGTAGAGGGCCCAGGGTCTCGCTGGGTTCTCGCCGGATAAGGGATAAAAGCCGTGATTCAGTCAAAATATTGGCATCAAATAAGCGCATAGGAGTCTCGAGAATGAGGCTGATCCCACTGGTAGCACAGATTCCTTCATCGTCCAGCTCATCAACCATGCACTGCAGAATAGCACCACAAAGCTTGCACCCATCAATGAGTTGGTCTCGTGCTGGTAGTTTGCTTTTCCTCTTTGATAATTTACGCGTGAAAGTGCCACGGGCATGGGCTGAGCGCAAAAACGGGAGTACCAGTTCATCAACCAGCAAAGTCTCCAAGCATTCTCGCAACGCATTGTACAGGCCATCCTTGGTACTGACGATTGTTTTGTCCCAAGTGATAGTGACGTTGGATGTTGTTGATGTTGTTGAAGCGTGCTGCCCATCCACAGAGTGTGTGGGGCGTACACCATAGAGGTCCCATGGAATATCAATCATGACTGGATCCATATGTGTGACTGGATCCATATCTGTGACTGGATCTGTATGTAGCTTGTCCTTTTTGCGTTTCTTCTTCGACTTGGATTTTTGCTTGGATTTTTGCCCGATGATCTCCGATTCGACATTCTGCGATTCGGTGTTCTGTGATTCGGTGTTCTGTGATTCGGTGTTCTGTGATTCGGTGTTCTGCGATCCAACGTTCTCCGGATCAGACTTTTCTCGGTATTCTCGATGAATGCGCGTTAGAAAGTCGAGAAGAGTGCACACCAAGGTTGCAAATGGCCCATAATGTTCAGTCAAAAACAGTTCTCCGAGGCGTCGATGTGCGTGAATCAGCACGTTGATGGTTTTGGGCAGACCATTATTGAAGAAGTCGTTGAGAATCAACAGACTTCGACATTCTTGCCAGCGCATCGAGGCCTGCATAATATCCAAAACCAAACTGTCCTTGGCAAGCTGAGGTAGACATTTGGCAGCTTCGGTCACACGGAGAAGGAGCATTTGAATGCTTTCCTTCTGAGGAGCGGTGTGATGAAATTTGTCCAGAGTTCGATCGTCAACTGGGCTGCACTGCAAGAACCCAGTATAGCCGTTTTGTGCCAGGTTCAGATCGACAAAGTGAGATGACCATTCTTGGATATCTTTGCCAATGTTCTTGTAGAATCCTTTATCAGACTTGAAAGCCTCGTAACGCTGTTTTAGGCTGTTCAACTCTGATTGCAAGATATCAGGATCCAGCCAATGCTGAAGAACGTCTAGACGGCGAGTGGTCTTTGCATCAGGCCTGTGTGCGCGGCGCACTGAAGCCTCGGGATGTGCTTCTCTGTATTTCTGAAGAAGCTCAGCCGCCATTCTTATTCATCCATCAGCGCGATGCAATGTGTATGAATTCTAAAACTTACGAAAGCTCGCTCTCTTTATACCACCGATTTTCAGTGGAGTCAAATCCTGCAAACTGTGCTTCGTAGCGAACCACACCCCGTTCAATGTGCTAGTACCAACCATTGATTAAAAGTTCAGCTCTCATGCACAGATGGATACGCACATGTCCAACGATTGCTTCAAGTTCGTATTCTCCAACCATTTGATTGCCCATCGGAAAGACCTACAAAATTTTCATGTTGGACTGAGCTGGTTGGAGCATTATTTAACTTACCTCTCCGACTAGACCTTTTGTAGACTGAGAAGATCCACTGGTGTTCCGATCCTTTTTTCTCCGTGGTTTCTTGTGACCTGGCGGCAACGCAGCATCCAATCCAGACTTTCGTTTCAAATCCTTTGTTCCGCTCGCATTGGGTGGACCTGATGGTACATCAGCATCTGATCGAGACTTCAGTTTCAAATCCTTCCTACCATTTGTATCAATGTTCTGCTCTGGAGAACTAGCCACATTCTCATTCTTGTCAGAACAATTGTGGCTAGTTAAAACCCCTTCCATTCCCGTAGAAGGTGATGAAGAAGAGGATGCCACAAGGTCGTCTGATGAGGCTGATGCCTGGGCCACCTCAACGTTGGCAGATGGAGTCGAGGAATGGGATAACACTGGTTGAGAATCTACGTCCATATTGGCTGGTGAAGGAGAGGAAGTGTGACGAGATGGTAGCTCATCACCGATGCCACCACCTGTGGGTGAAGGGGGCAACGATGATATCGGGCTAGTTAGAGGTGATGATACTACCGACATGGGTTCCTCAGGTGCTAAGTCTGGTGATGTGGATCTCATGCCAAGAGTAACAGGAAGCAGCCGTGTCGGTATCTGACCTGCGGTTGACTGAGCAGTTAGAGCCTGCCGCAGTTTCTTCTGTACCGCTTTGTGTTGTGAATGATTGAGATGAACATCGAGAGAGGATGCCACTCGATACAAATATGTGTAGTAGCCACGGTAGTGCAAGACTTTCTCAGTGTGCAAGGGATTCAAAATGTCAAGTAGGGGTGGCTTAACGCTTTGAAGGACTTTTGGAGATTGAGGATCGCGGAAACCTATATGAGCTAGGAGTGTTGATGCGGATTGGTTAGGTATCTCCAATCCACACTGGTGAAGGCCGTTGAACAAGCCAAAAACAAGTTCTCTAGCAAGACGGGATTTAGCATCGCAAACAGACCCTAGTAGATGTTCTCCATCCTGACTGAATGTCAGAGATTGTGCAGAACTACGAGAAGGAGCTGTGTGGTTGGAAAAGGTGGTAGGTGGCGTAACAGCTATCCCACAAGTCCGGTGGATCGCCTGCGTTGGAAAATAAACTGGCATTCCAGCTCGATTGACGGCCCCAGCCTTCTCCCACAAATCACTAATGGCAGTGAAATCAGGGTCTTGCTGCATAAGCTCGTGGACAGATGGCTGCCGGCCACCATGCATATCGCGGGCATTGAAAAACATGATAATAACTGAGACACCAGCTTCCCGCACGTATAGGCCACGTCTAGCAAGTAAAAAGCTCCCTTCATGGGCACCTGCAACGATGATTAGAGCTAGGAAGAAGCATGAGCTAAGTTTTGTACCAGGAGGCAGCTTCAGCAAGAGGGGAAACATGGTTGGAATGGTGACTGCATCTGCGTCGACATGTAATCGACCTTGCAGGTCCCCAATTTCCTTTGCGAGATCTCCGCCATTGAAGCCGGATGAGATGTTAACTTGAACAGCCACGCCACCATGCTCGAGTCCCGCGAAACTAAATATATTGTTGTCTTCGAGGTGGAATTTGATGATCTCCCACTCGAACTTGCTCATTGACAGTGGTGCGAGTAACTGATACAGCTGCTTGAGAGTGTCCAGAAGTTTCTGAAGGCGCTCTCGGGCTTCTGCGTAAGCTATCTGCAAGGCAGGAATCAAGATCCCAAGGCCGTTGCCTTGTAAGATCGTCAAGGCCACGCTGTAAGAGCCGTTATAGTTATTAGAAAGGCCAGCTTCCACTTGAGTGTCTTGTCCTTTGTTCTGAGAACGAAGGTTCTGGCGAAAGAAGGGCAACGTGAAGATTGGACGGATTTCACCCTCTGCATTTGGGCCCGAGGGGGGATTTCCAAAAACCTCAGTAGTGAGGCATTCAACTAGCTTCAGGACTTGAGCATGTTCAGACGGATACATAGCCTCAAGAGATTTGAGTGTATGGTAGCAGGCATAAGTCTTTGAGGCGTCATCGCCCATGATATCAAGGCGGAAAGGCATGCCTGGAAGCATGGTTACCATTCCCTGAGGGGGGTGGTCTACATATTTGTTTTGTGCAAGATCAAACATGGGGTCGACGGTTGGATGTGGAGTTAGGCGATGTTGCTCCCATGCTTCCTTTTGAAGAACGTCAGGCTCGATACTGACAGATGCGGCGTAACACCACCCGAGTTTGTAGTGATTATCCTTCGCCAGTGTCCATGTGGGTGATTGAGGATAGATATATCCCGAAGGAGGCGAAACAGTGTGTAGGGGTGGGATGAGACTGGGAGGCATTGTCGAGAGTTCCGTTGCCTTTGACAGTTCGTCTTCCGAGAACAGGAATTCGAGGGCATCCGGTGCTGGTACGCGCTCCTCAAAATCGCCGATGATGTGGCCATAGGGGTTAATGACGGCTTGATTACATGTCTGGGTTAATGGATTTCCACTGAGAGCTTTGTTGTATACGCACTATGTCCTCCTTGAGTGTCATCAACACCACTGAGCTCAGGCGCATCAAATACTGAACACAAAAAGTCATTGGCATATACCGAGTACACATTATTGAGGATCATACCGAGGTTGTCGGAGTGGTGGTTCTCTGGAAGTCGTAACACTGGGTCTATATTTTCATCAGTCGTGTGTCCGGGGATGATAGTGTTGGAAAGAAATCCAGCGCCTGGAGGAATAAGAATTCAGCAGTCCAGATTGAAAAGATGATAGTATTAGAGATACTTTGAGGAAAGCCGGTTGCCAGTCGGGGGTGCGGATCAGAAAGCGCCCCGTCGTCGGAATCTGTGAGCATGGTGCTAGGGTGCGGATCAAGAAGCGCCCTGTCGTCGGAATCCGTGAACATGACGCCAATCTCAGAAGGCAAGACATTAGTGAGCTATCATGTGTAGTGAAAATCAGGCTCACCTAGTGCAAATTGGGGATTGTAGAGGTTGTATATTGATTGTAGAAGAGACGCCCAATGACGACGGATGAGACCGAAGGAGAGTGTGGGCAAGACCTGCCTAATATGGGTTGATAAGAATTCTGGAGGGCAACAAGCTTGCCCTCCAGAATTCTTATCAACCCATATTAGGCAGGTCTTGCCCACCTCCTATTTCCTCATCGTTCATTGTCGTCCTTGTGACGCTGCCACACTCCTTGAATTCCACTTCAATAATTATATTACAACAACTACATATGTAAACAAGAATGAGGTAGTTGTCCAGCTGTGCAAACTACGCTCGCCGCCCACATCGGTGCCCCACCAAACTGTCTGGACGTGCGACGGCTTTTGGTGGATGGTGATCGAAGATATCACTCGATGGTGGCGGGACTGGACCTGAGAGGCTGATGTGCTGGCGGTTGGCAGAGCAGAGAGTGCGGGGAAGAGTGTATGGTGGCTGCTATAATCACCATCAGTTACATAGATGAAAGAGAAATCATATGTGGACGTACCTTTCAACCACTGAGATCTATGACGAGCCTCGCGCCAAGAACGTTCTACGCAAACGGCGTCTGCTGCCCCTTGAGCATCGCCAGCATCCTCGCATCATCCAACGGTGCACTCGGCGAGTCACCAGAAGACACAGACGCCTCAAGCCCCACATCCATCCCAAACTTCTCCTCCCCAAGCACCCCGTCCCCGCCGACACACCCTCCATATGCACTGTTCCCATTCCCATCCATCCCATCATCCTCGTCGTCGCCCTCCTCGGCACCAGGGACACCAACGATGACTTCGAGCTCGCCGCCGATGATCATGCTGAATCCCTCACCGCGGACGGGCTCCTCAATGCGCTGGATGCCGGCGTGTTCGCGCCAGTCGTTGAGCTCGCGGCGGAAGGCGTCAGCTTCGAGTTTGAGGAGGTGGAGCTTGCGGGAGGCGAGCATGCGGTGGCGGTGGGAGGTGTGGATGTGCGCGATGGAGGAGTTGACGATGGAGGATTTGGAGGGCGGAAGAGAGCGTCGGCTTCGAGTTTGAGGAGGCGGAGCTCGCGGGAGGCGAGCATGCGGTGGCGGCGGGAGGCGTGGATGTGCGCGATGGAGGAGTTGACGATGGAGGATTTGGAGGTCGGATTTGGGAGAGGTTCGGGAGGAGAGTGGCTATGGGGGGAGGGAGGGTATTTAGTGGCAAGTTAATTGGGTTTTGGGGGTGGGGTGAACATACGAGGAAACGGCCGTTGAGAGTCTCACGGTGTTGGCGTTAGTCAAAGGGGTTTGTCTTGTTGTACACCTTCTTGTTCCCGAGCGGCCACCAGGAGACAATCAGCCACAAACTCGATGTACTGGCACATCAAATCAGAGTTCATGCCAATGAGCTTGACGGGCAAAGCATCTTCAGTCATGATAAATAAACCATCAGACATTGAGTAAATTAAATAAAAATACCTGTGAGGAACGCCTGCTCGATGGTGACAGTCTGTGTGATGATAGTCTTGATGGTGTCAGGATGAGGACGGAGCTTGAGATGGCTGAAGAGGAGGCAGGCGAAGTCGGTGTGCATCCCCTCGTCACGACTGATAAGCTCATTGGAGAAGGTCAAGCCGGGCATCAGTCCGCGCTTTTTCATCCAGAAAATAGACGCGAAAGATCCCAAAAAGAAGATACCCTCAACAGCAGCAAAGGCGACTAAGCGTTCTCCGAAGGTGGAACATTGGTCAGAGATCCACTTGAGGGCCCAGTCCGCCTTCTTCTTGATGCAAGGGATCGTCTCGATAGCATCAAATAAGTATTCGTGTTCAGCAACGTCCTTGATGTAGGTGTCAATGAGGAGGGAGGGAGTGGATGTTTTCCATCATAATCTGGAAACCGTAGAAGCCGGGCTACCTGGACTTCGTTCGAGAAGCGTTCAATGAGATTCTCATTGACGATTCCATCCGAAGTGGCGAAGAAGGCGAGGACGTGCGAGATGAAATGGTGTTCGTTGTCGTTGAGGCGGTTATTCCAGTCATGAAGATCTTTCAAAAGGTCCATCTCCTCGGCTGTCCAGAACGAAGCCTCCGCCTTTTTGTACATCTGCCAGATCTGGGGGCGCGTCAGTAAGGATGTATTGTCGATAACGGAATACACACACCTCGGGGTACTGAATGGGAAACAGGACGAAGCAACGTCTTGTGTCCTTGAGGAGAGGTTCGAACGAAGCCTCCGCCTGTTTGTACATCTGCCAGATCTAGACATGCGCGTGTCAGTCAGAATGTATTTTCCACGTAAGAGAGAACACACACCTCGGGTACTGAATGGGAAAGAGGACGAAAAAAGGGTGTCGGCTTCGAGTTTGAGGAGGCGGAGCTCGCGGGAGGCGAGCATGCGGTGGCGGCGGGAGGTGTGGATGTGCGAAATGGAGGAGTTGACGATGGAGGATTTGGAGGGCAGCGGAGAGCGTCGGCTTCGAGTTTGAGGATGCAGAGCTCGCGGGAGGCGAGCATGCGGTGGCGGCGGGAGGCGTGGATGTGCGCAATGGAGGAGTTGACGATGGAGGATTTGGAGGTCGGATTTGGGAGAGGTTCAAGAGGAGAGTGGCTATTGGGGGAGGGAGGGTATTGAGCGGCAAGTTAATTGGGTTTTGGGGGGTGGGGGGGGTGAACGTACGAGGAAACAGCTGTTGAGAGTCTCAGGGCGTTGGCGTTCAACTGCGTTGTGGGTGATCAATACTATCAGGCAACTGGGAGTTCCTGTTTTTGAATAAAGCCGTTATTCTTTTCCGATTGTCAAAATAGGCCAGAAGATACGTACCGAGTGTGTAAACCGGTGTTGACTGCCTTGAGGGGAGCTTGTTCAGTCGAGCTCAAGGATTCTGGTTTGTGCAGATGCGAGGCCATCGGTAGTCCAACTGCACACCCGAAAAGCCGACCAAAACGCTCAGCGAGGCATTCCGTAACATTTTAGTACAAGAACACACGACTCAATCAAAATAGCTAACCTTTCCCCGTGCGCGACCCACCTCAGTTGCTCCAGCTTCCATTCCTCAATCGCCCGCTTCTCCTCCTGATCTGCGGCAGTATAAAGTGTGCCCGTTTTCAGCACCTTCATCTTGTCCATGCTGGCGGGTGGCGACTGCGCCTTGTTGGCAATATGGCGTCGTCCGTGAATCCTCGGTGAGCGTGGTTGTGGAAGTGCTTGTTCACTTGAAATACCGCCGTCCGCCAACCATCGGCGAGTGATCCTTTGTCTCTGCGTTGACTTCCTGATGCTAAGATGTTGCCAGCGGCCAAGGGGACGACGACAGCGAGGAGGACAAAATTGACACAGCCATAGGCGAGTTTAGAGAGCAATGAATTTTGATTGAGTGTGACGTGATGGCAATTGTTATGCCTCATGTCTAGCACCGCCGACCATCTCCTCTGCACGCTGCGACTAGTCAATCGACTGTGATACTAACCTGCAGATTACTAGTCCTTAGGAGATATAGCCATTCAAAGTACGATCTGTTCATTATTACTACAAATTCAAATGACCATCTCCCCATTGGGGCCCATTCTAAACTGGTAACCTCCCGAGTCCGAACGCCTGCCTACCGTAGCCTGGGAGTCCATGGTCTACCTTTCAAATTCCGCTGGCGCGTCACAACTTTTCCGACAAGTTTTGAATTTCGTTGTCGACTGCTGGCTTTCGTGCACTCATTTTGTCAATTACAATTGTGTTATTCTCAAGGCCAATGTCTCTTCGTGATCTAGTTCCTTTGTCCTACAATAATCCCAGCTTTTTGGTGATGAATTAATGGTTTACTGGTGACTGCCAATACCTTCTCATAGTCCCAACGGTCCTTGGCAATACGAAAGTATTGAACATCTCCTGGTTGTTGAGGTACTCTCTGGCTGAGAATTGAGTCCAACCTGAAACCACATGTAC
>JABCKH010008253.1:0-10689 GCA_018851285.1 Lyophyllum semitale | reverse complement strand
TCATATGGTGAACGACGACCAAACCACCCTGATACTGATTGGCTACTGATCACATGATGAGAAAATCTATTTTTACTGATCAAGCCTCAACACCGCAGTGGGATAGAGTCGTCTTCACCATATCGACGGCTGGTTCAAGGAGCCTGAAGTTTTCCAGCCTCTCTACCGCGTCGATGAGCCCTTAGTTTTGTTTATTTGGATAGAAAATGGTCTTGTTTGGTATGATAAGATAAGATAAGTTTCTAATTATAAAACATTGCGTGAACAGTGGGATTGCGAATCTGACGCGGTACGAGAGTGCCGGTTTTAGGAGCCTGGAACATGAGGAGGAATTGGGAGGTGATGTCGGCTACAGTGAGGCACAAATCGAATAGGACATGTCAGGTTGTCTTTTAGCAGAAAACGCACTCACCCCATGCGGAGGTATTGCTCGGCTGGAACATGCTTGTGTACTGCGCGTAAAAGATCTCTCCCATGTACACACCATCGAGCCAGCCTTCACAGTTAAACAGGGTTGAACGACAGGATACATGTAGAATGCACACCTTCATTCGGATAAGTATTTCAGCATGTGCCAGAACTGGCCTTGGGCAGTGCGAGGATGGGCGTCGAGCTGGCTTTTGAATATATCTGCGGCGATCTTGTATTTGGAGTTTTGCGTGTTTTCATATCTAGACGGCGAGGTCGTTGAGCAAGTGTCATGTATTCGAAAATGGCGATGTACAGGTAGAGGAAAGTGGGCCCAGTTCTGGAGAGATCGAGCAGTCAAAGCGAGGACGAACCCTATAATACACATAGTACCTCAGTGGATCCAAAACAAAATTTGTCATTCTGCGAGTCCACATGAGTATCCGGCGTGATATAGTTAACATAAGACGTACACATAACTCCCGTGGACGGTCCCGTTATTGAAAACAATATTGTCCACACCTTTCAGAATATACTCGAAATAGGTCTGGTTCCCCGTTAGCTCAAACAGTTTGCGAAGGCCCCACTGAAATTCTCCATGCTCATAGGACACGATAGCTCTGCCACTCGCGTCGAGACCGTTGCCTTGTCCACGTGCAATGCCAGAGTCTGCAGCCCAAGCAGCGTAGGACTTCGGTCGTGCCAAGGCAATGGAAGTCAAGGAAAGCAGTGTCAGCGCCAGGTTGGGGAACATACTTCGGCGAAGAGTCGAGGACCTTGAAAGCAGACATTTTGAGCCGGACCAGATGGTTTAAAAGCATATCCTGTGATGCAAACGGGCCGCCGGAGAGCACGGGTGTCTAGTCGTGCTTCTTTCTTCAAAGAACGGTCCGTTCGCGCAATTGCAAATGTTTCGATATAGATAGTTGTAGCTTCAGACTACCGACAAGGAAGCTCCCAACGGGCCGCACTAGCAAATGCTTCCAAATGGTTCAAAGCCTTTCGTACTCTAAACTCGCAAGCAAGAATGCGGCGAGACCTTTGAGATCGTTGACGACAGTGGGAACGCCAACATAATACTTTTTACTTCGCTTTAGCATGGTGAATATTCAAAATCGGAACGAGCTCACCTCGAAAGTGCCGTTTCCGCTTAGACTTCCAACCTGGTGTGCTTGTGAGAATGAATATATCGGGGCCGATCGGAAGCCCTCACCTCAACTGTGTTTAACCAGTTCATTGTGCCGTCGGAATTTGATATGACCCAGTTGTCGACCGCGTATCGGTACGCTTTTTTGGCGGCCTTCACGATACTCCCATCCTCGTCTGGGATATAACCAAGCCTAACACCTTTCAGCAATGAATAAATGAACATCGCCGCTCCACTGCTCTCGAAGTAATTTTTTGCGCGCCCAGGCTGGGTCATAACCAACCACCAAACACCTGTCTTCGGGTCAGCTGCATCTCGGAGCTTTGGGGCAAGGTCTCGGAGAATATTTCGGATGGAGGAGTAGCCGCTGTTATCCTTAGGGAAGATCTCGAGAATGTCAACCATGGCCATGAAATACCAGCCAAGTGCTCGATCCCAGATCTCGGGACAATGACCGCGGTCTGTCGAGGCCCATGTAGCGGTGTGGGAATAATCGTAGCCGTGGTACAGAAGGCCTGTGTAGTTGGGAGATCCGGGCGCTTGAAGAGTGTTGTTGTATACCAAACTATATTGCGAAGCGATATCGGCTGTGCAGGACGTTAACAGCGGGTTAAAATAATCAAAAGTCGTTTACCCCAGGCAGTAGCGTTGGTGGGCTGAAACTCCTTCGTGTACTGAGCATAAAATATGTCTCCCATGTAGATACCATCAAGCCACCCTGTGGTACGAAATGGGTTGGAGATGAACACGAGCAGTTTAAAGTATGTACCTTGGTTGAAGTATCGTAGTTTGTGCCAAAATTGACCTTCAGCGGTTCGAGCGTGGCCGTCCAGCTGTCCACGGAAGGTATTCGCGGCTATTTTCCATTTAGCTTGCTTGGTTTGCGAATATCTAAGAGATTCTCAGTCGGGATTTCCCTCGATATGGTGAATAGAAGTTACAGATATAAAAAAGTCGGTCCAGTCCTGACCGGTCCCCATGTCAGCTCCGTCACAGGAAGACTAGAATAGGTGGCTGACCTGATGGGATCCAAGGAGTAATCAGAAACGCTGTGTATAGTTGACAGTGAGACACCATTTCTGGTACAAAAGCTCAAAACATACGCATATCCACCGTGGATGGTTCCATTATCATAGACGACGTTGTTAGCTCCCAAAAGGATGTAATTGTAATAGCTTTTGTTTCCGGTCTTCTCATACAATTGTCTTAGTCCCCACTGAAGTTCACCGTGTTCGTAGGAAACACTAGCTATTCCAGAGGAGCTAAGTCCGTTGCCTTGACCTCGCTTGATCGCCGAATCTGCTGCCCATATAGCATATGATTGCGGTCGGGCGAGAGCGACAAAAGCGTGCGCGATACAAGAGAGCAGCAGTAGCAAAAGATGGCTGGCAGGAAGCATGATATTGTCTTTTCACATCGATCAATAACGACTTCCGGGATTTATAGGCCATTGGTTCTCTTGGCTTGCCAGTCGGGGACCGGGGCGGATTAGGTGAACGGAGAAATTGAATCATTTGAGCACAAGACTTCATAGACAGGTAACCGTGCAACGGATTTGCGGTCCGCCGCGGTTGTCGTGGCGGAGCAGAACCATAGTAGCTGGGATAGGATAGGACAGGAATAATAGAGTGTTAACGCTGGAAGAGAAGCCAAACTTCGTTGTGTTCAACTAGCAGAGCACGAAAAGTCGGATAAGAGTCGGATTTTACATACCCGACTCCGCCACGCCGCGCTGTTTACTACTATCTCCGCTAACTAGTAGCTAAGTACGTTCGAGACACGCCTCGGTATAGACCAAATATGAAACTAGCGGCCTCTGTGGACCTGATATAAATGATATCAATGCAGCAGTCCATCGAAGATCCGAATTGCTTGACTAGTAGAAAACCGGTACAAACTTTTACGTGGTCGCCATCTCCTGGTCTCGGAATTCGTGGTGGACCTCGTGGCGTAAAGAGTGGGATGTGGATGTGTGCTGGTGGTGGGGTTGGTGGTGGCATGGAGTGATTGTTGTGTACGAAATCTCGCATAAGCAGTAAGAGAGGATGTACCTGTCGGCGGCGATGAGAGCCCTGTCCTCGAAGCGGCCGAAACGAGCAACCAGTGCCCTTCCGCAAACAGAGGGTGGGGATGGCTGTTATTGTTGTTACTACACTGTACAGATACGCTCTGAACGCGCATACGCCTTCAAGAAGGTAGAGGAGGCTTTGGTTTCTTCACCTCTTTCGTCTTGAGGATATTGACGGACAAAGTCCTTGATAAACTCCATATCCTTTGCAAGAACCTCCTTGGTTATGCCCGACCCCTCCAATGTGCCAAGTAGGGCGGTCCAGGATGGATCAACTCCAGTAGACGTAAAACCTTGTTCATCGTCGTACCCCATGTGGCCGAGATGGACAAAAGACCCTGCTGTTGGTCCGGAAATCATCGACCCATCGATACCGCCCTTGCCAACCCCCCTCTTTTTCTTTTCTGCTTGTGTTTTCGCTGTGGCCTTATCAGTGAAATATAGGTGATTTGCGATTAGACTTCGACTCACAAGCTTTCTGGTCCTTCTTTACGTTCACTTTCTTCCAGAATGCCTTTGCTTCCAATTCATCCACAAAGACGAAGCCGATCATGCATTCCTGTGAAAGAATAAGATGTTAAAGATATTTTAAAAGAGAGAAGCTTACATCTCCAGCGAAGGAATGAAAGCAGGCCCAATCTGGGTGATATTTAAAGCCCTCGTACAGCTCATGTTCCCAGATGACGCCTCTCGTTCCTTCCAAATCTACCATCCTGAAGCTCAGGGTATTCTTTGTGGTATCCCTCACAAAGGCAATAGCGCCTTGCAAGCCAGCATAAGACCACTTGTCCGGTTTCGGATACCTATAGTAAACGCGAGCAAGAGCTGCGTGGAAGACTTTGTATCCAGGTAGCGCTGATTTGACCTTTGCTTTATCGTCAGTAGAGAGGGTAGACTGAGAGGGCATTTCTCTCTCGAGCGTAGACTCGAGCATGGCGATACGCAGCGTACGAAAGACGAGTTGGAAGTCGTTGTGATCAGGAACTCATCTTGGACTCATCGATTACAGCCGTTTTTGTAACGATAGACCCCTCGTGCACTTTCAAGCAGTGGTTTGACCTGATCGCACCAAGCCATTGGCATGCCGGGAGGACATAGAGGGGGGCGAGCTGCAGTTGCAACCGTGCATTCAGGCATGCACGAGGCTGCATCGAGGCGTGGTCCGCAGCAAGAAGCAACAACAGTAGCCAGAACCATGAAGTTAGGTGACACTGGGATCTCGGCGACAGCTTGAGTGTATCGGAATTTGCCGCTGCGCTCCCCTTGCACTAACTCGTCGCTTGTTCATTGACCCTCATGCTGTTGTCTGCATGAGTCGGAGACGACACCCACTCCAAGAGTCTCAAGCTCAATTTTCTGTCCTCGAATTCAATGGCTATTGCGAGTATCGAATAGAAAACTGGCATTCATCCCGCAACGGTCGTAATACAAGAATCCAAGGTACCTCAGGCTTTGCATATCAAGATGCAGCGATACTCGTTTTGAACATGTTTGTCTGGTGGAAGGCATGTCTGTCCTAAAGCCTCTAAAACCACTAATGTTCATTGCGATTGCAGATTCGGGCTGGCTTGATGTCAATAGGAATGACTTTGCTATCCCTGGCGTATGCGTGGTCCAAGTGTAATCAAGTATTGCATGGTATGAGAACATAGACCGCGAGACTCAAAATTCATACGGTCCTTGTCTAGAATCCATTATTATTCTCCCTCCTCACGGGATTCAGCTGGAGATCCATCGCGGATTTCCAGGATTCTGCTTTTTTGCGACACGGCGCTTTATTCGACTCGAATCGCTGCAAGATGTTGTTATCCACGAAGGATTAAAGGGCTGGGACGTCCGCTATTACCTCGCAGCTATGAAGTTCGCAGGACCTGGCACGTTCACGGTAGAAATTGCGTATCAGGTGTGTCCGCCACCACCATGTACTTCTTATTTCCATGATTGCTGAGCTCAGGAATTTTCAGAACTTACTGCCCCAGCAAAGCGTGCTAATTTACGTCTGCCGTGGCGTTCATGACCAACTGCTGAGACCAGAACGGTGCCCGGGCAATGTAAATACCTAATGCCTTTTTATTTAATAGATAAAACACGTATCAAAATAGCGTATATCAACGTCAAGACACCTGTGAGCCCTCCTCACGCGTGTAGGCACTCAATAAATCGTCCCTTTGTCATCCCCTTCCTCTGCTGAGCTTTCCCTCGTTCTCCTTGTGTTCACCGGAAAGCTGAGGAGACTCTCCAGGGTCGAGGCTCATGGCCATCCATTGAAGTCTTTGAAGTTTTTTGTTATCTTAAGCTCATTTCCTGACATAGGTCCCTTGCATAGAAGATTTTTCTGAATGGTCATTCAAATATTGGAAGCCCAGAACTGACGAATTTTAAATCCTGCCGAAGGTGATGTTTACCTCCCATTCCACTCGAAATGCCAGAACACTAGGACGCAAACACAGACAGCGACTTGAATGGATGTCTCATATCTTTAGGCCTTTCACACAAGTATGGCCATGTCCCTGGTTGCTTTGGTATCCGGGTTGTTCGATGCTTAACGTGTTCTTCCCTATCTCAACTGCGCTTGGGAACGTTCCCTTACACATGAAGTCATCAGTCCGCGCTCGATTGTGATTAGACTCCCTACGGCCGAAATCAAGACGACATGTCGTTCCTTGGACATACCCTCTGCACCTTCCGTGAACCTATACTCTACCGGCTATTATTGACGACACTCCATTCCTGGACCGTCCATCATCTTCTGAATCGTTCAATAATGGCAGACGCGTCGAACTTGTCAACGTGAATATCCTTTGCTCTCGAGTATTCTGGAGGACCTAGAGTTGCGGCGGGAAGCATTCGATCGTCCTGTCAATACGCAAAACATCGCGCTAGCGGGGACAGTCTTTGAATGGGTCTAAACTTACTCGACGTCTTCATTCCAGGCACGGATGGAGGATAAATCCCAAGTCGGTTGGCAGTCTTGGAAAGCCTTGGAATGAGGCGTGTGGATGAAACTGGAAGACATTAAATTACGTCACTCTTTCTACTTATTCAGCAAGTAGTCGCGAAAAGGTTAACCTTCTACTTTTCCTCCAGTGGAATGGAAGGAAGTGACGCAATCAATCATTGCGTTCAGGCGCTTAAAGGTCAGCCAATCTGTATCCCGAATTTAATGGCCAAAATTCTATTGCTAGAATTAAAGTAAGCCTGTAAAAATGCGAGCGCCTCGAACAGCCCGAGATGCCCTTCAATCCAAAAGAGTCACAGACATATCGCCTTTAAAGATACTATTTGCAGGCCCTGAATTGACGCGTGGTCGACAATGAACATTTGAACACTGCATATGCTCCGTAGATTTCGACTACACCATTTTGTTTACAGTTTTGGCCTGGGGGTATATCATGAAGCTACTTCCCTATTCTAGGAGCAAGCTCACAAGCCAAGAAGTGCGATAGAATTGTCCCCACCAGCTCAATCAAGAGCGGAAATAACTTTCTCTTTTTCTTCTTTGTATCGTGCGCATAATGATTTGTGACGAGGCCAAGCCTCTCTTTGATGATCCCTAAGGAATAAACAGAACAATTGGCTCAGTGAAGTATTAAAAAAATGATTGAAGACTCACTTGGAGCAATACAGGCTCACAGTGCAAGACGCACATTGTTTCAGATCGTGTCTGATCCGACAGCCACTGACCCAGCATTCGCGCCGTAGTGATCTCTTGTCTGTCTCAAGAGGGATGTCCGGCAATGGTGGTCCAACATGATGCGTTGGCTAATATTCTCAATTTAACGTGTCTGACTTGGGAAATAAGCAACATACCAGGGCTGCTCCAGGGGGTCGTACCCCAGTTTGAAATCTGGCCATCATGTTGAAGTCAATCGCAGCGTCCGGCGATTGAAAATTCACAATCCCGCCGAATGGGTTTCTTCCAAGATGGGTCACGATGCCGCGCATGGCATCCAGGTCCATGTTCTGCAAATGTTGATAAGGGGTGAGTGCGTACGGATGTCCTTCGATCCAATCGGCTATCGTTTGGACCCTGGTTTTATGTCAGTTGGAGATGTTCTCAATCCAAAAAAAGAGTCGCGAACGTCTCCCATGCTTCGGAATCGCGTCCAAGGCGTCGATAGAGCCGAGCAAGAGTACAGGAGGCTAAAATGAAGTTCTTAGCATTGGTGTGTCTAGCATATAAAATGACCTCTGGGGTCAGCATTTCCAGAGTCTCAGCATCGTATTGGGCGTCGCCACCGTGTAGCTGTCGAGCAGCAGTAAGGTAGATGCAAAGATTTCTGCCAAAGAGGGCCTTGAGTGGGAGAAAGTAGGGTTTCAAATGACGCGCGTACTTGTCGTCCTGCAGCTGCTTCGTTGGATTCATCCACTGATACCCATCCCAACAACATTCAAGCGCCTTCAACGCTTCGCCCAACCGCAATGGGTAGGTATTCCTAAGAAGTTTGGCCATACGCCAGCCTGAGATATTGTGATTGCTGAATTGAGTCGGCAAAGAGATAGAGCAACTAAATAGCTAGTACGCACCGACAGTGTCCAACGTTCCCTTCCGGATGAATTCAAGTCGTTCTCTACCTTGTAAGCCACGTTCGTCACGCTGCACTGTTGGGGGAAACAATGCCTCATCGGAGACACCGAGTTCTTCCCACCGGACGGTATGATCTTGCGACATCAACTGGTCAAACGTCGTTTTCAGATGTTCGGCCAGCTCATTTTTTTCATCGACAGAAATTAGAGGTGAATGAAGTTCAAACGAGAAATGCTTCATAAGTCAAGAAGGACCGTACGAGTGTCATCATGGCGGTGCCATAGGGGAGTAGGTTCACGGTACCCTTCAGCGACGGATGTGAACAGGACGCGTAAGCGTTTGGGCCATCGAGCGGATGGTACTGACCTCTATGCAAAGGGTAAATCTCTGGTCTGTTATTGGGCATTTATGAATTCTGAGAAAATAAGCAGTCGAATTTGTTGCTATTACTGGTGAACGTCAGTATAAATTATGCCGGGTCATTACAAGTAATAGCCGGAACGACATTATTTACTTCCCAGCCCACGAATTCTCAGTGTGAAAATTGACGGCGTAGATAGATAGATAGATTAGCGTAAGTTTGGAGTAAGTATACAAACGGACTCTATCATCACAAGTACTATACTAGTGGTATCCATAGTTAAAGGTTTTCAATAGTTAGTTAAGGCACAGGTCTGGACACCAACCATGATAAGTAGTTCGATGAAACCATCAGGCCTCTACCTCACTAAAGGATGGCAGGGGCGAACAACGGAGGCAATTCGTTATCAAGAAAAGTGCACGTCGAGATTTCGCACAAGTGAATCAAGATCAAACGAGGTAGATATTTCCTTTTCATCTTTGTATCGTGCACATAACGGTTTGTGGCGCGGCCAAGCTTCTTTTTGATGCTCCCTAACAAGAACCATGGGTGTAGAACGGATACCTATATGATCGAGCACTCACTTGGAACAATACACGCTCACGGTGCAAGCTGAGCACTGTTTCAAATCTTGCTTGACTCGACAGCCACTGACCCAGCATTCGCGCTTCAACAATCTCTTATCCGTCTCGAGAGGGATGTCCGGCAACGGCGCCCCCTCGTGGCAAGTTGGCTGTTTTTCTAAATTCAGCATATTAAGCATTAGAAATATGCGACATACCCTATTTCCTCCGGGTCGTACTCCAGTCTGAAATGTGACACCCATATTGATGTCAACTGCAATGTTCGGCGATTGAAGGTTGACAATCCCGTCGAACGGGTCCCGCCCAAGATAAGCAATTACACGCTGCATTGTATCCGGGTCCATGTTTTGCAGAATCTCGTAAGGTGTGAGTTTGTACGTATGACCATCGATCCATTCAGCGAGCGTCTGCACCCTGTGAATGTACATCAGTTGAAGCTTTCGTTTGGCAGGGAGTACGATACAGACACTCTCTGCGCTTCCACATCGCGTCTGAGACGTTGATAGAGCCGGGCTTGAGTACAGCAGCCAAGTATGAAGTTCTTCGGGCCAGTTTTAACATGATAAAGTGCCTCTTGTGTCAGCATCTCCACTGTCTCGGTATCGTATTCGGCATCACCGCCGTTTAGCTCTCTAGCGGCGGTAAGATATATGCACAGTACGCTTCAATGGATTGGACTTGAGTAAGCAACATCGAGGTTTGGATGGGGCACTTACGGGTCCTGAGACATTTGTTTTGTTGGATTCAGCCAGCGATGCATCTCCCAGACAAGCTCAAGCGCCTTCAGTGCTTCTCCTAGCCGCAATGGGTATGTGTACCTAAGGATGCCCGCCATTCGCCAGCCTAACATGCCGTAAGTGTTGAATTTGGCGCACAGAGAGAAATACGCACCGATAGTATCCAGAGTTCCCTTCCTTATAAAGTCAAGTCTTTCTCTACCCTGTAAGCCGCGCTCGTCGCGCTGAACTGTTTGGGGATACAATGCCTCTTCACAGACACCAAATTCTTCCCAACGCGCAGTGTTCTCTTGAGATGTCAGCTGTTTGAGCGCCGTTTTGAGGTATTCGACTAGTTCAATTTTCTCCTCGACTGAAACTGTATTCGAAAGTAATCGAGACGCCTTAGGTTCACGATTTGCGAACTTACGACTATCATTGTGGCGGTACCATAGAGATGTAGCTTGACGAAATCCTTCGTTGAGGTAAGGGTATGAACTGGATACGGAGGCCATCGGGTCGGTGATGCTAACCTCTGCACAAAGGGTAAGGTCTGCTGCTGGGCATTGATATGATCCAATGGCTTGAAAGGCCTCAATATTCGTAGTCGTATTAGGAGCTTGACAGGAGGTTTCGCTCAAGAGGTTGAAGCTCCGACTGAATCGGAGATCACGGCATAGACCTGCAACCGTTTTTACCGAGGTTTTCAACTTCGACTCCGTAAATCAGAAGAGCTCCACAAGCCCCAATACTGACGCGGACGCCCTGTGGTGCAGAGCTGCTGTCTGGCCTACAGATCCCTTCTCTCTGAGGATTCCGTTTCCGGCGTCACGCGCGAGGCTCCCACGCCGCCCGATCCGGGTCTCGACCCGTTTCC
>JABCKH010008252.1:0-10731 GCA_018851285.1 Lyophyllum semitale | reverse complement strand
CATGGTTGGACAGAAAGAAGCAGGTGGGCAAGAAACAACGGAAAGAGGTGACGTAGGAAAATGAGCAGTCTGGGGTATAACGGGTTGGGAAGGGACAAGGTGGGGGGTTGGCATATAGGTGCGAAGATTAGAGAATGCAGGAAAGATATATGTAAAAGAGTGTCTAACGCGTCCCTTTTCAAGCTTCCTACGCCGAGCTATACGCTCATCCCTTAGGCCCGTGACAATGACATGAACAATTGGTGAGGGGTTGCACAACATATCGTGATCCACTTTACTAAGGTGGCGTTGACACTCATAAATCGAAGATGAAAGGTTTGAAACGAGGAGGTCAAGGCTCACCAAGTCATCAACATCATCCATCGGGGTTCCTTCAGTCGGCTCACGAGGTCGGACCAACGGATCATTAACAGGAACCTCGGGAAGAGGTTCAATGCGACGGCGTTTGGTAGCGGCAGGGCTGGACGGCACAGGAAGCGAGGCAGGTATGACAGTCATGGGTCCCCGTGGGGGCTGAGCCAGCGCCGATGAGGGGAGCTGACCCGACGGATGACGCCTGATAGCAGAGGAGCTGGGTGACGTCGAGTGTGAGGCAGGAGCAGCAGCCATGAGTCCAGGTGGAGGGTGTACTACAGGCGTTGAGTGAGAGGCGATTTGGCGCGACGAAGTAGCCAGGTCGGCCTTGGCTTCTTCCAAATCACGATTGAGAGAAGCCACTTGGGTTCTCATGGTATCCGCAAAGGGGTGACCCGGTCCTGAGATCATGAGCATGAGGTTCGCACTGCTGAGTTGGCTTTGGAGGTCAATCACGCGCGAGCGATTCTGCTGATCGCGGCCCTGCACCAGCAGCGCATTCTGGGTCTCTGTGATGCGGTTATTCATGCCCATCATCATCGCAACCATCTGCTCCTGGTTATCTCTGATGGACGACTGCTGTTGCTGTACCGCGGCTAGACCCGACTTGACTTCCTCGAGCTGACGAGTTAGGGCGGCAACCGAACCAGTGACCTGTGACGCGCCCATAGCAACTTGATCTCCGAGCGAAGTCTGCCTGAGGGGGGAGTTATTGTGGTCGAAGAGCAGGCGAGGTGGGGCAATGGTGGGAAAAGGAAAGGCGGCGCGGAAAGAGTCCGAGCTCTTTAGGATAGTGGAGGTGGCCGTCCATGTGTTCATGGAAAAAATGATAAGGTCCGGATGCAACGAGTCCGATCGTACCTCGAGGAAGGAATCAGGAGCAGTTCTACGTGCCCACTTTGCAACAAGATCGCCTAGACCCTCGAAATCTCGGGCCCCTGTGACGACAAGCTCAAAGGCACGCAGAATGACAACCTCCTTGAGTGGCTGAATGGTAGCACGATTCTTTGACACCTGGGGAGGGACCTCGATGGTTGAGAGCGCCATGAACCTATCTGCATCTATTGGAAGTACAAAAGAGACCTGGGGGCCACCGAACGAAGCGAATATGCTCGCTACCTTGAAGCCTTTCTTCTCGATATGGGCCGAGATGAGGGGGAGATGTTTGGTCGGTATCCCAGAACGGTCAGTCCCGGCAGGGTACAGGTTCAGCAGACGACAGGACATACGCTTGTCACTCTTTCCTTTGCCGCTCGCGCTCCATTGTACCTCCCAGTCCGGTTTCTGCTTCTCGAGCTCTTCTTTGAGCGCAGCAAGGATGTCGTCCCTCGGTTCCACACCAGGATTTTCAAGACGTAGTTCAATGTGGCACGCAGATGAAAGGCTTGTAACCCGCTCGTGGAAGGGGGAGACCTGAAAGGTGAGAGAGGCGAAGTATGCGTAATCAGGGAGCGTTCCGATGTTGGTGATGGCATCCTTAACGAGAATAACCGGGGTGTGGGCCGCGTTGGTGGAAACACAGCCTCTAACAACCAGCAGGTTCCCTTTTGGGAGATTATCGAGGGAGAAGGTGCCAGGGAGAGCATCGTCGTGATCTGAATCGGGGGTGACAGGACGAGGACCATGTCGAGGGGTACGAGGGGTGAAGGGAGGGATAGGGGCACGCAACGGGGTGGATGGAGGGGTGATTCTCGGTCCAGACGGGGTTACGGGTGGGGTGTGATTAAGCTGGGACGACATTGCTGAAAGGAGAATAGATGAATGGATTTTGGCCGTTCTTGACAGGCGTGGCTGATTTTCAGAGAGGGTCCCGGCTCGCAGCCGAGACTTTTTTACGGAAATTCATGTAGGGATGGGATGGGAATAACAACAACAACTGAGGTTTTTACGGGTGATTTTAAGGAAATAGGAGCGTTTTTAAAAGCTAGACTCGATATATGAGGAGGCCGGGGCCGGGGGTGGTGGTGGTGGTTGTTTTGTAGTAGATGTTGTCCTGGCCTGGTGTTCAAATGGGTGTGTGCCCATTGGGCTTTTCTTGTTTCTTACTCTGAGCTCTTATATGCAGTCGCCTCTTTCTCTCCAACGAGGAACTTGCCAATCTCAAGAAGGTCCAAGACATCGTCTTAGGCCCTCGGGGTCTTCGAACGCCAAATATGGCGACCAAAACCTCCAATGGGTATGAAGGCGGCGTAGCTTATGAACACCAAGATATCCAGGGTATCAAAGGCAGTCGATGCTATTCTGCCGGCCCGACCCACCAACGAGCTCGAAACATGACTTCACCCACAGCCAGCGGTAAGGTACCAGACGGAGGGATGACGCAAGATCTCATAGAAAAGAGTGATGTGGTGAAAGTAAGTACTGTACCCTGCTAAGTAGAATCATGTTCTGATATAATTTGGAAAGGCAACTGTGGCGGTTGGGGTTGCATCCATGAACAAGTTCGCTCCTAAAAAGTTTCGCGAGCAGCTCCGGCAGCACGCTGAACTTACCAATATGCCCCGCATTGGGGGCATGGAAAATGTTTACTTTCCTGCCATACAGCTCAACATTGCACCAGCCGCTCCAGGCGATGAAAGTTCAAGTACGTAAATTCAGCAAAGCTACAATATCTATTCTAAAACAAGTCACCACCAGCAAAAGCTCTGGAGGGGATGAAAATATTTGGTGTTGCCCATGGTGACTTTGATGATGACGCTGGCGGTCTCACTACTATGATCTTGAATTCTGATGTCCCAGGAGAAGACGTTGTTCAGTCCGATACAAAACCGTATGAGTACGGCCGATTTCATCTCCTGGCCTTTGGATTCTTCATTAAACTCACCCCTCTTCGTGTTATGACTTTTTCTGGCCTATTTAAACATGGAGGCTCGCCGCCCTTGTCTCCCATAGGAGTTGTTCCTGCTCCGTGGGCATATTGGTTCATGACCGTTCTCTATCCACCAGAATCTATGCTGTCAGGGGCTGGAAAGCAACTGATTGGCCTTGCAGCTTTACCTAAAGGTCAACTTCTGCAGCTGGCTCCTGAGATGACAAGCTTGGTGTACATTTCGTCTGCTTCCTGTGTATGCTTGCTGCTGATTTCCAATTTTCATCATCAGGTCAGAATCCTATGCCTACCGTGGTGCCACCAACGAGGCCAACTGGGCGAATGATGGCCAAGTTCTTATGGCTTCAGATGCTCTGTTTCATTTCTATGTTCGAGCGCTCCTCCAATATTGTGTCTACCTACTCCAACAGCTTCCAGTTCACATGCAAGCTCGTATGGACCATGCCATGTTCTTGAGCGCATTTACTATGAAGGACCCAACTACCGGTGAAAGAGTCAATGCCGGCACCTGGGAAACTGCTCCAAATGGCTCTGGCTCTGCGTATTGGGAAGCTGAAAAGAATGACTCTGTGGACTTAACTGTGCCCGAAAATGATGTGCATGGTACTCCTGTTCGTCAGGAGCGTGTAAAGGAATGGGAGGATCATGTTTCTGCTGCTTGTGCTCTGATGCCTTCTCAACGCGATCGGGATGAAAGTCTTCGAGCCAAGTCTGCTGGTCAACCCGGACGACGAAAGGCATTGCAAAAATCCAAGGGTATGTACGCAGTGTTCTGACTTGAATTGTCATCTGAATGGAATATTAGGAAAACGGCCAGCTACGGAGACTACAGGAAGCAATAAAATGAAGCATGAGCTGGTTTGCAGTTGTATTCCTATTGACATTAAGGCACATATTGTTCGCAGGCCTCCGAGCTGCTGATAAAGGGCCGATATCCATCAACGATTTTCCTGTGGCAGCCTTATCAACTATCCAAGCCCATCTCATTCGTAATGGTAACTTTCCCTCGGACCCAAGCCTCCTTATTCAGGCTGGAAGTAAGGCTTATTATTTTACTGTGGTTCCTAAGCGCCTCAAGTTACAATATTTTTTAGTGTCTCAATCCTCTGATATGGTCCAGACTGCTGTCAGAACTTTAGATATAGCCCCAGGTCAGTTTTGGCTTGCATCCTTGTCATTGATTTATTAAATATTCACTTCAGCTTCTCAAGTGTCTTGTGCCTTTGAGACGGTACAATCAGTTCCTGTCACTGAAAACCCAGGTATTTTCCTTTTTGTATGTCGACGACCAATCACCTGATTTCACAATCAGCATTGTGCTCTTCTGAGCCCATTCCATTTTCAGCCACAGCTGCAAGTATACCTCTAGGTACATCTTCATCAATGTTGGTATGAGTGTTCACTGACCGCACAATTCAGCGCCCACACAGCCAGAAATCAATCCCAGACAGACCACACAGTTGAAGCTCCTACCAAAAACCTTGAAAAAGAAGGAAGAAAATTTTTTGGGCGTAGTGTTAGTTGCGAGGAGGGAAAAAAAGGAGGCAAGGAAGGTATGTCTGTCTATCTATATTCTATCTAATAGCATTTAAGAGCCATTACAGTATCAGCAAAGAATGTCGCTGTGACTGAGGATTACGAAGAGTCTGAACATATTGATGATAGCGAAAATGGTGCGTAATACATCATTGTTAAAAATGAGCGCATCAAGCTGATCTTTGATGCGTAGAGCATGTTTCAGCTCATAGAGGATTACCAGCTCTGGTGGACGCCCCTATGGAGGGCATCATTCCACCAGGTAAGTCGGTACTTTATACCTGACCGCATCTGAAAGCCACCACATTTCTAATAGCGAATGTCAATGAGGTCGAGTGTTATGAGGAATTTGTTAATGAACAGGATCGAGGGAAGACAGGTATGTCTGTATTTACTTCTAATTGGTAGCATCTAAAGTCATACTGGCAGGGGATGTCCCTGAGAACGAGAATTATGAAGAGTCATCTCACGAAGACGATGAAGATGATAGCGGAGACGGTAAGTAACGGGCTATTTCTTAAAAGTTCACAAACAATGCTGATCAATTTTACAACAGAGTATTTTCCATCGTGCGGTGGATCACCAGCTCCAGTGGACGATCCTATGGAGGGAATTGAATCTTCTCAGGATAACGAAATGGAGGGAGTTGCTCCACGCTCTGAATCTCCTCTGACTGCTTTATCAGACAATGTTTCCTTATATCAGTTCTCACCAGAGCCAGACTGCTCCACCGACTCCAAAATCAGCAATCCTATTGGCCGTGATGACATCAATGATGACCTTTGTGAAGGCGACTCCCCTTATGATCCTGATGTGGATGCAAAGAGTGAGGTTTCGGATAGCGGCAGCTTCAATAGTGTTGAGGACTTTAATCCCCAAAATGTTGAACAGTCCAACGATGAAAGTAAAGTGTATTGTATTCTCCTCAACCCATCTAATCTCTTCCATTGTACTAGCACCTCTGCAGCGATTCCTGTCACATCTTGGAATCTTGGCCATTACAGATGCCATCGACGACTTTACCACTGGCTTGGTTGCTCTCAGAACGTCCAAACCAGCGATCAGTACAGCAGAGATGGCTGTCTCACTTGATACAGTGCTATTGACACATTCAAAAGACCCCAAATCAGCTGATACCCCAGCGACTGCAATCCAGATCTCTGGGATGTGGAAGGATATTCAGGGGCTGGAGCGGTATGTTCAGATTTCTGGTGCCGAACAACGCACCTCTCGCAGCATGATCATCATTGCCTTTTTGCACCCTTATAACTGGATATCTGCTCTACTCGGTGATGCATTTGCATCTCTTGGGAAGCATGTCGAGAATCCAAACTGGATTCTCCGTCTCCTACGTATCTTTGACACCATTCATCAGAGCGACAAACCTCCAGCTGCCCGTTTCCGGATGTTCGACCCCTCCTCATTCATTCCTGGCCTTCAGGCTCCACCATTCCACTACACCCCTCCTTGGTTTGATCGCAATCCGGACAGGATCCGCAGCTTTACCATAAAGGCTGTCATGTCCATCGCAGAGGAGTGGCTTGGCTTCCCAAAAGATCCCAATGCCATTCAGAAGTTCGAGCTGATGCTTGCTCTCCGACGTCATGCAGGCTCTATTTCTATCTATCTGTTGGACTGTGTCTGGGAAATGTTCACAGATCCACTTTCTGTATTGACCGATCGTTCCCATCGTTCTCGTGGTCAGCCTCGGATGTTATCACAAGTCATTGTGCCATTCGATAAAGCCATGTCCACACATCCCTTAACCGACCCATTGACACCTGAATCAACCTCCCTTCGCCATCTCGATGATCTCATGCTGCTCTGGTCGGAAGCGAAGAAGAGCCCTGCAAAAGCAAAGAAGACTCGTGGTAACAAGCATAAGGCTGATGCTGCCCCATCTCAAGCCCCACTCCCTCCAGATGTTGGCGGGCATAATTTCCTCCTATATCTGAGGCGACTTCTACCTGTCGTTTATGATGGCGCCGAAGCTCATGCTAACTCCTCAGATCCAGCTGTACGCAAACTGGCTGGTGATATAGATTACTATATGCCATTTCGAGATGTTGCTCCTACCCGCTCTCACGCAATTACCACCCTTTTCAGTGATCCAACTCGCTTGCGCACTGCGGAGGGTTTTGGCAGTGTCCTCCTTCATCGGGCTTTCTTCTATGGATCCCCATTTGCTCTCACTCACTCCGGCATCTTCAACGATATCAAAGAATGGGAGACAGTCTACGCCGAAGCTCTGGCCTCTAAGCTGGTATCACCAAAGGACGAGAGTTACTTTGTGCGTAACAATGTATATGGGAACGCAACCAAGCATCGCCAGCTCAAAAATGTGCCAAGGCTTTGAAACGCCCGCACGGAATGGCCGAAATGGCTAGCCGAACACCCCACTTTCACCTTTGTACAACTGTTTGATTTCCTCAGAAATGGGGATACATTCTACAATGTCGGCCCTCTTACAGCATTGCTAATTGCTGGAGATCTTGCGGTGGCTGGTGTTGTCCCAATACCCACAGCAGAGGAGCTTGGAGGTGTTATATATGCAGTAGGGAAAGGAGCTCTTGCCGGCCTCCAACGCAACGGACTTGTGGGAGAAGCACCTACAAAGGAAAAAGTTGTCAATGTGTTTGTTTCCCTGGATCAGTACCTCGAGGATCAACTGACATCCAAGGAGAAACAATCCATGCGCTATACTATACTGATGCTTGAGCACGGTCTATGTAAAAATCCGCATCTCCTCAATCGCATTAGATAGACTTTCTTACCTTAGTCATAATTTTCTCATCTCCTAGTACGTTCCTCATTATTCAATCAGCCAGCACTTGTTTCCAATCAGAACTATCCGTTCATAAAGAACATAGAGGAGGGACTCAGATAATCGGAGCAATTAAAGTAATCAAATTCAGCGGGGTATAATCTACTACATACCCTATTCTCAAGAGCTGGGTACGTAGATAGTTGGGTATATGCCATAAATAATAGTGTCCAAGTTAGATTCAAGCCATAGAATGTTCACCTATTGCGTGTAATATCTGTAGTAAAAACCAATTATCAAAAGCATTAGAGAAGGAGTTGGGTTCGGCAGAAGGTTGGTATACGGCGGATGCAAGTGTAAGCACATAACTTGCAGGAAAGCGCATCGTGCGGAAGCACGTCCGAAAAGATATGACGCTGTTCTTGGCCATCTGTACTCTGTCTGTGCTTGCAAAATATTGCAAATCTGCATCGTGAACGGCATAAATCTAAAATGAATGATATTAAATGTGAGGCCAAGCGGTTATGGAACAAATTTACCTCGATTTCACCACCAGACATGTTGAGTAGAGGGGAACCAGTAGCTGCCCAGACCAGCATTCGACTGCGGAAGGAGGGGGTATTGATAAGTGAAAGATCGATAATGGTGTTTATGCTTGATCTGAATTCCTCGAATAAGGCTGGACAAGGAATACCCTCACCCTGGAGGAAGTTGAGGACAAGGGTTTCATATGTAAGGTGCCTGTTGCCTGTCAAGGTACGAAGCGTACTGATATGCTGCTCCGATTGTGATGACCGTATAAGGAGATTCCCAATGAGAGACTCGTGATTCTGGATTTGGGAAGTACCGCTGAGGCTAAGGAAGACCTCAGGGCCTCCTTCAAATGATCGTAAAGCCTTTGTTTGGTACAGTAAGCATACCAAATATATGGATGAAATATGAAAGTAACACACCTCTGTAAAGGTAAAGCCGTTTCAACAAGGAAGGTTGAAGCCCTCAGCAAAAGCTCTCCACTCTGGGTGGCGATGCAAGTCTCCTGAAGCTCCCCCCAATGTTGCCTTGCATAGCATGTCGACACAAATTGAGTCATGGCTGCGAGCGTCACGATTCAGATATCCCGATATCTGTAAAGCCAGAAATTTGAAAATATGAAAATAGAAACAAAAATGGACATACATCAGCATCGTGATATGCCGCAAAATGGGATCTGAATTGAGCTGCCTGAGGAACACCCTCAGGACCCAGGGCACGCCAATCAAGGATGAGCCTTCGCAGCGCGACAAACCATTCTCCAATAAAAGAGGGAGTGAGACACCCAAGGTCAAAGTTATAGATGATCCAGCGGACCACAGCGGGGGAGAGAGGTGCTGGAGTCTGTCCACAGACATAAAGCAGGGCACAGACAGCTCCAAACCGTTTCATCTCCGCCAATCTGGAAGATGAGTGCGATGCGGCGGCAAATGAAGTAAGTGTCTTCAAGGTGCAAAAGCCAGCTTCTTTTTCCACAAGGTATTGAGTACGATTGGCGAGGAATCAGTTGAACAACGTAAATAGAACCTCATTCTCAATGCCGTCTCCAAAGGATAATCGTTCGTTGTGCCTGATAAAAATTATTGTCAACCTAGGGTAACGTGACCAAGCTAAAGACTCACAGGGTAAGGGTAAAATGACGACTGGAAGAGAGAATAAGGGTGAAGTCACGGTTTTGAGAAGCCTCATCAATCATGTTGGAGAAGTTGGTCACCAGCGCTTCCATATCTACTCCAGACACTGTTAGAGGTGGCCGTTCACCTCCAGTAGCATCCTCATAGATACGATGTGTAATGTTATCCATAGAATAACGACCTTCTTGTCTCACGGGAGGTGGTACCCATGGGTTGTTGTCATCCCATATAGAGGGCGGTAAAGAACCCACAGCCAGTGTCGCCATAGACGCTTCTGCAGGAATTGAGCGCTGATTACGGTTGAAAGTGTTAGGAGTGGATTTTGAAGTCAGCAACCACGCTCACCCTGATAAGAGCATGATCCTCAGAATCAACAGTACTTGATGGCTGTCATGGCGTTGTTGTTAAACACATATTTGTAACTGAACATGGAACATACCGATGGAGGTGGAGGAGTGGCTTCCTCGTAAGAATCTCCGTCGTCTTCAATGGGACAGTCACACCAAGAGCCATCGTCTAGGCCAAAGACATTGTCCATCGGGAACAAATGCGTGAATTTCGCGGTTAGGCACGTGTGAATTTGTCTGTTTTCCACGTGTGTGAGTGGACTCATGATTACAGCTGAAGGAAACAAAGTGTAAGCGTCAAATAAATGTGATTACAGAGAAACAACTGACCAACATGAAAAATTAGTCGATTTGTGTTTGTTATACACTTTGAATGGGAAAACTTCTCGGGATCTGAAGCAAGATCATAGAGGTTGTAGCCATTCACGAGTTTCTCTGGCTGTAAACGTATCTGGCTATCAATCTGGCGGCCGATGCCTTTGTTGCGTAAAGATAATGGGACCAGATGTTGAGAAGTGGCCCCAAAGGGTGGTGTTGCAAAGCGATATTGAAAGGGTGAGTTCGACATTGCTGTGCTAACAGTGCCGAGGACAGTGGTCACAGTGTTCTCCATGGGCAGCTCCAGGTCATAAAGCAAATGATGCTGGCGCAGAGTATGAACATATCCATCTTCAGCCAGGTAAATAAAAAACCGATCCTGCCTAGAACTCTGTAAGGAAAGCGAAGCCAGGGTAGGGCATTACACTGTATAGTGTCTCACGTCCCAGAGGACGACTACAGTGTATTGTATATGACCAGGGCAAAGATTGTCTAGAATGTCAAAGGACATATACACTGTATTGTAGGGGACGGACTGGGCGATACTATTAAAATGGCATTGCGGGAACCTCCCGCTCAAGCAGTGCACTTCCTGCCCACCGTAGGGGAGCATTCCCTGCATTCCCCACCCTCCGCACTGCCCGCCTGCCTGCGCGGAGCACCCCCTCGCTCGCAACGGATGCACTCCCCGCTCTTCCCACCCGCCCAGGCAATGCACTCCCCCACTGCGCACTGCCCACCCACCGTAGCGGAGCAATCTCCATGGTACCCCACCCCCTTTCCGCACGACGGATGCACTCCCCGCACTCCCCACCCGCGCAGGTGATGCGTTCCTCCACTCCGCGCCGCCCGCCCACTGTAGCAGAGCATTCCCTGCATTCCCCACCCTCCGCACTGCCCGCCTGCCTGCGCGGAGCA
>JABCKH010008251.1:0-10739 GCA_018851285.1 Lyophyllum semitale | reverse complement strand
GCATCAAGCGGCTTGTTCGGCATCACATCAAAACGTCTGAGGTCAATTTGACGGATTCGTCACCCGGGTACCGCCTGATTCAAACCTCGCAACATGTTTGTTATTACACTTCAAGTCCAGTTTCGTAGTCCGCTGATAGCCGAAGTCGACCATCACTTCACGTGCCATGAAGCCGAGACGCGACTTGGTCGCGTCTCTCATCGTGCACCGTTCGTGATGTTTTCCGTTAAACTTTGAAGCGGCATCTGCGTTGATTTTCTCCGGAAAAGCTGTCTTTTCAGCCTTGTATTCGTTCTCAAGCGACTGCATACATCAAAGGCATTCCGGCAGGGATTCCGGAGGGCGGTCGGCAAACTGAAATCAGAGCTTTGCGATCTGCTGACGATCCAATATCTGACTGAGCAGCCTAATTTTGCGCAAGTGCAGTGTGGTTTCTTGCCGACCCTAGATTCCAATATTCTCGGGCCCCGCAGCGCTGTCTATATAATTATAGTTCGAGGGTTTGCACTTTAATTTCCCCGCCACCGTACCCGAAACCTGGATTCGTGTAACGGTACTTAGCATCTAACAGCTAACTGTAAAATCCTAGGTGTTTGAGATGCCCGCTCACAATAAGTGGCTCCTACCTAAAACACCTAAGCTCTTTTTTTCTCCAGTTCGCGGTACTTGCGATACAGAAGGTGGAGCCACCCGTGAATTCCTACGATCATGATTTTGCAGTTAGCTTCGATATCAATTCGATATCATCGACAATGAAAGGGAAGGTGTGCCAGGGTACCGGTGTGGGAAGTGAGGATGAGACATAGGTAATGGTAATAGTGTGGAAGGGACGGCGGAACAAGACGCCATGACGACGTACTGAGTTGTTACCTTTTTGTTGCAGATGCGGCACGGACCACGATGGAAGAGTGTTTGTCCAACTTATACTGACTAGTTCAAGGAGCATTTCTGGCGGATCCAGCTACACGGGAAGTTGTATTCAACGCAATGGTAGTGGGTGCTGAGGGAAAGGTGATCGAGCAGTAGCGCGGGGTTGGAGTGATGTAAAGGTGCTCTGTTCAGATAGCGTAATACCTTTTGGTGCCAATGCATCGTTCTTCAAGTCCGCTGGCATTTTTGTTAAATTCAGGGAGTTTTCATAAATGGTGGGATATAAAGGAGACGTGAACATTGTTCATTCCACATGAAGACCAGAACGTTTCAAACTTTGGACAGCGCGACAGAATACCATTGTAACAGACAGAAAGACAGACAGAAGCAGCCTAAGTATAACAGTTCAAGAAAAATCCCATCCGATCCCGAGCCTCGACACTAACACGAGCCCCATCGCCGCCTGGAACGGGTCCTCCTGCGCGAGCCGTTCGTCCAGAAGACGGTGCATGATCTCGTCGGGAGGGAGGCTTTCGCATTCGAACGGTGCAAGCACATCAAGGTGTTTCATTGGAGTTGAAGTCGGATCGAATAACGTCGCTCCAGGGTGCTGATGTTCAGGTGCGTGTGTGTAGTAGTTTTGGTCATAGTGTAGAGGCTGCGGCTGAGACTGAAACTGAGGCTGAGCGTAAGAGTGTACAGAATATCCAGACAGCAACCCTGAATACTGCGACTGCTGTTGGCGGGCGGTTGAGCGAGCTAGCTTCAAGTTCGTACGCGAGAACAGCGGCGCTAGGGCTGACGCGCCCGGCGCAGTGGGCTTGAGTGTGGGTGGCTGAGGTTGTGTCACAGCAGCTGCACGCGGATAGTGTGCTGGGGGGTGGTTTTCCTTCGTGCTCCGATCGCTTGGTGTCTGAGTATGCGCTCCCATAGGAGGTGGTGGGTAAAGGCTTCGAAGGTGCTGGAAGTCACAAGGGTCCTGATACTGCGATTGATTGGTCTGCATGCGAGGTGGGTTGTACAACGGGAGCAGGGGGCGTAGCGATCGGTTGCGGCCGCGGTTTTGGAGTGATGTTTTGATGATGTACTTGGGAGAAGATTGTTCAATGGGGTGGAGCGGGCCACGCTGACAGTCTTGGGTAGTTGTGGTCGTGGTGCTTCCGTTGCTGTTGTTATCGTTCATGTTAGTGCCAGAAGAAGCTAGGGAGAACTGCGATGTATAGACAACGTTGCGCTTGGGCGGAGTCCCGGTCGATTCAGATGCGATACGACCATTGTTGTAGTTGGGCAACGAGAAGCTGTGGTCGGCTATTGCGGTTGATGTTGAACTCGATGCCGAAGTTGTAATCGGAGGATCCGAGTTTCCATGGAGTGATGTCACCGAAGTTATAGCCGAGACCTCAGACAGGATAGGAAGACTTGAGCTGGAGCTATGAGGCATATATATGAAAGGAACCATTTGCCGCATAATGAATGTTGATGATGGAGACGTGGTGGTGGAGGTTGAAGGGGCCTGGTTTCGAGGGGAGAGAGCGAGAGGTAACGGGCGACGAAAAGGAGGTGCAGAGACGAAGGGAGACTTCAGAGGACTGGAAGCTGCGTTCGAGGTTTTAGAGACGTCAGGAAAAGAGCCTGTTTCGTTCCCGCCTTGTGGCCAGGGTTGTCCCGTAGTTTCCGTGGTCAAGCTCGCCGGAGGGAATGATTTTGTTTCAGTTTCTTGGTTAACATCAGCGTTCGTAGTCAGAGAAAGAGGAGGATCGTGAGTTTCCGCCTTGAATGCCGCAATGTCCTCCAAGGACATCGCCATAGTATCGACCTTTGCCGCCATTGGCGCCGTCGTTTTTGGGTGTTTTTTGCGCTCGCGCGTGAACCACGAGGAGATCCACTTGTGGGTGCTTTGATTGGGATTCAAGCTGTTATTTCGGGTACAACTGCATCGAGCGCATACATACAGGCCTGTGGCTTCGCTGAGGGCGGCGAGGGAGGCAACGTTGGAGGTTGCAAATGCGGCTTTGAGGATTTCGAGCTGTTCTGAGGTTGCACGTAGAGCGGTATACTTCTTGCGTTCCGGTGCAGGCTTGACATCCATGATGGTTGTGAGTGAGTGGCACAAACAAGCGCCCACCCTGCGCCCAGCCTTCAGTCACTTCCACCCATCACCTCAATGATGCTGAAATGAAGATCATCTCGCATACTAATATCACCAATGCATCGAGTATCGCTTGCCCAGCCCAACAAGCCTTTTGCTTTCTGTACCCCAGGTCCTCAGGAAAAAATTGCGACCTCTAGCCCCTCGCCGTTACTTATGCTAGAGTGGCTGCGTGGCGTCGAACAATTGGCGTCTGGACCACCTAGCGTAGGTATATCAAGATGGTATGTTGATGTCATGGAGTTGTATTTGGTACTCATATCAGCACCTGCAGGCGGCCTGGATTGAAGGGAACCAGGAACGGAACGATATGGCAGAAAGGCGATGGAACATAAAAGCGAAGAACTCGATACTAGGCCGACGTAATGTTATATGCGTGTTATGCACGGTATACACTGGTCGTTCGCGCGATATACGGTTTGCGATTACCTGGTTAGTGCGCGTCTCGGAAGTTTGTCAGTCTTATATCCATTCCAGTTACCATGTCCGCAATCGTATGTCTTCCAAACCCGATATACGAACCCGCTATACATGTACTAAAAGATTTCCTCACTAAAGGTGTGACACTACCGACGCCTGCAACACAGAAAACTGCAACCGAGAAATACAGGCCTGCTCCCCCTGTGTGATTGGTGTGAACCATGGTGCGTGCCCTTTCTCTTTCTTCAGCCTGCTTTCATGGGGGGTATTTAATATGGTTTTACTGACTTGTTCGACACATCTCGTAGACATTCTAAGAACGGCGAGAGATTTAGACGTTCGAAAGACGTCCTCTCCCTCCTCACCGTCTTTCCCCCTTCCACCTCTCCCACCTCTCTCCCACCTCTTTCTGGGAACGACAGCCGAACGAGAAACATCAAGCCAGATATGCCGGCATGCTTTCGATATCTTCTCTGGCAGCAGGAGAAGCAGATAGCTGAACTGTAAAACTTGCCACCTACTCTATCTGTCAAGAATGACAACAGCCTCCTCGATTGATCTGGGATACAACGGCGGCACCTTCATCTTGCATCGACTCAAACATCACTGTTGTCAGACTACTTCTCTGTCACGCTGACGAGATCCTGGCTCCTTGATAGAACACGATCAATGCCTTATGCATCGCCTCATCCCTGAGTACAAGTAGAAGACCCGGAGGCAGTGGAGGATGCACAGTGATATGGCGATCATCCATCATTCCATTTGTTGAACAGAGTGCCCCGTTTCTTCTGAGCGGCGCAGGGGTTGATAAATAAGTACGATCAGTGTCCACTGTTGAAAGCAGATCAATCAGAACCACGCCGACGACCTGCAGCTGACTTTTAAGAGGGAAGGATGGACGTGATCTCCACGAAAGCCGGTCTTTCTTCATCCTCGTTCCAGGTAGACATTACACCTCTCTTCCCTTAGCAACATGCAGTCTCTCTTCCTTGCCGTCTTCGTGATACTCTTGTTGATTCAATCTCCCGCTCTGGCTCTTCCCGTTGCAACGAACAGGGTCGGCCTACTATCGTTAGCGCAGCACCACATTATACCAGTGGCCTACGTTCAAGTGCGCGGCATGGCCGTATCCAACATAAAGAAAAAATCGGATATCGTGGAGGCAGGACGCGGAGAGTACGCAGCACCAACGCCATTACGTTCCCGAAACCGACACTAACTGCTTTTGCATTGTAAACCTGCAGCTGCTCGCAGCCCTTAGCTGCTTTCCGCCTAACCACCCGCGGAGCGGCATGCGCTAGAATGGGCGGCATTGGATTTCGCCGGCAGAGCGATGTAGGTGGATGTCTGAGTAAGGAGCAGATGACAAGGGTGCAGGACACAGGAGTGTGTTGGTTGAGCCACCCCCATGATGGGAGGGGGAGGTATGACCGCCCAATCAATGTACCCGTTGGACCAAGACCGCCTACAAGGAGTGCGTCAGGACAGCAAGGATTGGGTGAGGGGCAGACGAAGGCGGGGGCGAGGCTAAGGAAGCCGGTGCTTAAAATAAATACAAATGTTTGACGACCTTGGTCTTTCAATGCTTTACTACGCCTGCCCCGCAATTACTATATCAACTTGAACAATTGGCACTGAGTGACGCGCATTTGACTAAGTATCTACAAGTGCCAAGTCCACCAGTCTTCAACATCACCAACCCATCTTACTACTTCAACCCCCATTTCACTCAGCTTTCGAACACAGGCAGAACTAGGTCCGTAGTTTTCCATAAACTCAATCACGAAAGCCTCCCCCTCAAGCCCTTTCAAAGCCTTCCTCGCCACCGACAATATCGTTTTCTCAGACAACCCAAGCATCTGATGTATCCCCAACTTCCTCAACTTAGCCCCTCCTTTCCTCCCAAACCTCGCCAATTCTCCCTCCATCAGCTCCGCCTCCGCCTCCAAGTGTTTGATAACAAACTCCTCTACCCCCATCCCCCCACTCAGAATCCACCTCAATCCATCGCCAAGCGGCAACTCCTTAATGACCAATCTCTTCACAGCCGTCCCAAACTCCCTCAACGCGTTCACCACAACCCTCGGCACATCCTCATCCCCGTCCCTCTCGGCGTACCCCTCCTCTCTCGTCCCATCCAAATGGACCGCCTGCAGCCTCGGCGCTTGCACACACGATAACAAATCCATTGCGCTTCCGGGTGCAGTGACCTCTGCTTCCCTCAGATTCAGAAGCGGGATTGGAAGGTTCACTGGTTTCTCGACGAACATTCCCGGTGGTGCGTATGACGTGATCGTGCGCCCGTCAGTTAGACCCGCGGTGTAGGAAAACTGGTCTTGGTTTTTGTAGTATAGGACTTCCAGGTGGGGTGTGTGGTGTAGGAGACGGATGATCTCGTAGAATGGGACTCCATTCTCATTCCATGAGCCATCTATTCGCAGTGTCCTCAATGAGCGGAAGTCGGTGGTGGGCATGGGGAGGAAAGTGAAGAAGCCGGGAATGGAGAGGGATGCGAGGGAAGGGAAGGCGAGAGTGTTAGCAAGGATGGAGCAGGGATGGAGGTGCTCCAGGATGCCGAGATCTGTGTCCTCGTGCACGTAGATAGATAGGTCAGATAAGCGGGGTGCAAAGATGGAATGCGTAGAAGTGAGGAAGAAAGTGTCGTTCAAAAAAGGGCCTACAGCATGTGGTGCCTCCGCTCTAATCTCCAGTTCCTGTAGACGATCAACATGTTCGTTAAGAGCCTGCGCAAATGGCTTGATAGCCTCGTATTCATAGCCGACAGGAAAAGAAATATGTACGTGTACGGGAAGTAGCCCAGAGAGTCTGAGGTGACGAGTAAAACAAGGGAGGTGGTGGGGGTGCACGGAGTGCGAGGGGAGAGTGATTGTGGTCCAGAGACTAGGTGCGGCGTAGGCTATGGCGCGCCATGTATGGGACACAAGCGTGTAGTTACGAGTAGGGCAGAAAGAGAATATGTTGGTCCAGATCTCGGGGGGTGTTGACTTGACAGTATTCATGGGTGGGTGTGCTGGTAATGCAAGGAACGAGCTGTTGGTTTTGTTTATAGAATCAGTGTCATTGAGGCCTGGCACTAACTGGCATATCTGACGTCTGATCCAAGTCGATCATGGTCAAGAAGACCCAAACAAGCACTGGTGTAGGCCCCATGATATTACGGAGGAGATTGTAAACGAAATTGATCCAGATGATGTGTGGAATCGTAGGTAGGGCCTACATGCCCTATGTGGTATGTTGTATGTGCACAGCCGGTGGGTCCAATCTGGGTCCAATATCAGCGCTTCAGCACTAGTTACGGAAGAGATTGATGTTCGATGTTTTGCATTCTTCTTCTCGGTTTCCCTGTCCAAGGCCAATCAGGACCTGTCAGGACGCCCACAATTCCCTTGCAATCTCCATCAGAGTCTTACATACACGTTGTTCGAGAGTCGAAAGGTTATAATGAGGCTCTCTTAGAGCAAGACTTCAGAGCTGGTCTCCATACATTTCTTCGCCTTCGACCTTACTGTACTATCCTTCAGTGTTGCCCAGCCACCATCTCAGATTCACAGCTATGCATTTCTCTTCTACATTGTTCTCTCCACCGCAGCGGTAGGATATGCAGCCCCGGCCAGCCCCAGCATTGTCAAAGTTGGCGATATGATTCACGTGAAACCCGTTGACGGCGTTCAGTCTGGGCCCCAGACTCTGGGTGTGAGCAAAATGACCGCCTCATTGCCGTCCACCCTAACGTTTCCTTCTAGAAAACTACTTTTCGTCATCCTACCTCGACGGGACAGGGTATGTTAATGCGGCAATCATCTCGCATAACAATCCCAACCAGCCCAATATACCAGTGGACGATGTAATTCCGAACGTCAGAGCGATGGGTAATGTGCACATTGGGTCTCCGCCAAAGTGGCCCTTGGATAAAGTCATACCGGACAAGCGCAAGAAACAAGTTACACCTGACGAGCTTGCTAGACTTCGAGAATTACAACGTGAGCTTGTCTTGCAATTGGCCTGTATTATTCTCACGTTGCTTTCTCTTCCTCCCACAGGGCAAGCAGCAGCACAGTTCCCAGCAGCACACCAGCCATTAGCACCTGCCAGAGGTAGAGGCTCAACGAAAGGTGTAAGAGGGTCTGGAAAGGGAAGGCCACGAAGGGGACAGAATGTTAACAAAGCTGAACAAGCAGCACGCTTGGCCAGACTAAGAGGAGGCCTTCATAGAGGGGGAAGTGGTAGTGGGGGAGGGAACAGAGGGACAGGGGCATAAAGTTATAGCGTATAAGGCTCGTTCATCCTGGCTTTTTAACCACCACTTGTAGTATTCTGCGCCAGACATCCCAGGCCCGTGAAATCGACATGACGACATGAATGGCGTTGTGAACACGCTATTGAGAAAGGAACAGCATAGAGCCAGAGCGTCAGAATATAGCCGATGAGATAGATATATCCAAAAGCGAAGCTTGGAGGGAGGCTCGCATTGCGCAACCAGACCGTGACACATACACATACGAAACTACTAGCGGAAATGGAGCACTCGAAATTTTGCGACTTCATCTCGATCGCGATCTCTGTAGATCATAGTTGAAAAGCACGCGAGAATATTAGTATAATAACCTGTATAAGCTTGAACGAGTGAAACAGCATCGAGAAGAGTAGCAACACGGATCGTGCCCTATGACTATGTTTGAAGTGCCCTGAGATTTCCGCTCTTATCGAGGGTACCAGAAGATGTTGGTCGCGAACGCTAGCTGGAGGACAGGGGACGGCATTTGATCGGGGGATAAGCTTGGGGTAATAGCCTCAAACTAGCCTCGATGGTGTATTAGCGAGACAGTACACGGAGCGAGCGCATATGTACTTCATAGGTGATGTGAAGAGACGCAGAAGACGAGTACTAGGTGCGAAGGCGAGGGCGATGGTCGTAGCTAAGTGGCGGGTTGAAAACATGGCGGCGACGGACAAGGTCTGAGCTGGAGCTCGGAAGCGCCCCAACTTGATGCTGAAACACGGCGGCGATTTCGTAGGCTCGGCACATTCCTTCATCCGGTTCTGAATCAGGCCCCGGGAAGCTCCCCTAGGGGTCTGTCGGGAAAATCACCCAAAAATCGGCCTCGAATACGCAATGTCATTGTCAAGGCTCTCAAATACGCAATATCTGACAGGGCTTTCCACGTGGAACGTCACGTGCAAGCAAAACGCGTCCAAAAATGGACGGAAAGTTACGCGACCGCGCCGAAGGCAGTGTACACGCAACGACAGACCACTACCCAGCCACCTTACCCCTCTACGAATACGTATTCAAACTCCTCCCTGCTACGGAACGCGTAGTGGAAAATTTTCGTCCTCAGGACTCTCAAATACGCAATGTTGCTGACAGAGGTTCGCTGGGCCTCAAATACGCTATTATCCGACAGGAAAATGGCCATTTTGGGGCCCTCAAATACGCAATTTTCCCGACAGACCCCTAGGGGAGCTTCCCGGGCCTGTGGTAGGGGCGCATGGAGTGCGAGGGGAGAGTGATTGTGGTCCAGAGACGAGGTGCGGCGTAGGCTATGACGCGCCATATGGGACACAAGCGTGTAGTTACGAGTAGGGCAGAAAGAGAATATGTTGGTCCAGATCTCGGGAGGCGTTGACTTGACAGTATTCATGGGGTGCGTGGGTATCGTTCTGCTGGAAACGAAATTGATCTAGATAATGTGGAATTATAAGGCCTATCCTGGATGCATATTCCACAGCCGGTGGGTCCAATATCGGCACCAGAACCGGTAGACACCGACGTTCTCCATTCAACGCTCCAAGTCAGTAACAGTGATGTTTGATGGGTGGCAGACATGCAGAAGAAAGAGTCCTAGGTGCGAAGGCGAGGGCGATGGGCCGTTGGCTTAGTGGCGGGTTGAAATCAACAATGGCGACGGACAAGGTCTGCGGTGAAGCCGAGTTGGTAGCTTGATGCTGACCGGCGATTTCGTAGACTCGGCACATTCCTTCATCCCTAGCGACCCCTTGCGCATTTCTTTCAGCTGGCAATACTGAAGACTAGGAATGATAACACACGTATAACGGATCTGGAGGTCAAAAAAGCCGGGAATTATACTGGGATTGAGGAAGATTGAGGAACGACGCCTAGATTGTAAATGTCCCAATTCTCTCCACTACTCGGTCCACTGCGACCCATCCTTTCATACATGCAATTCTAACAGGGTCGACTTCGCAGGATCCTGGATCCGAATCAAGAATGTTACTTTGAGGTGTGCCAGCTGGTCGTTGTGCACCTATTTCCAGGAATGGTCCATCATGGCCCCTTGACCGTTCACAACAGTTCTCTAAACACCTACAAGGCCGAGGGAAGCGTTCTATTCAACAGAGGAGAAGTTGGTGCGTGGTCTGCTATGTGGTCCTCTGTATGTGCCATCCTTAATTACTTGAAACACCTCCGTTTTCACAGGGCTTACCACCGCGCTTTGACTGCGAACCACAACTCTCTTGAGCGCGATTCACCTCCTCGTTATCACTCTGGCACCCGCTCACTGTGTTCCAGCTTGGCACACGGCAGCAGCAGCTGGCGATCCTTGGAGTAAGGTTCAGGACATGGCCTTTGTCGGCGCCAGTCAGACTGCCATTGCGCACATCGTGGCTAATCATGAGGCATGAGATGCGGCGGGTAGCCTGGCTGCCGACTTTTTCTTCCCGCACGCCCTTTACGTCTACTACCCGATTAGGGTAGCGCCCTAGGCATAGCACTGAAAGATTCGCAATGATATGGTTTGGGCTATGGCGATATCGGCCAATCGAATTTTGCGTCCATCATCTCAACATCTTCCAGTTCTTTCCATCTGTTGATGAACGTCCCACAAATTCCGTTGATCCACAAATGCGAACTTGAACGGGGTTGGACTTGTTGGCGAACACGATATGTATAGCATTCACCGTTAATAGCAGATCAATCAGCACACCGCATCTTTCCCAACGTGGAGCTGCCTTTTAAAGAGGGAGGGATATTCTGATATGATCTCCACGAAAGCTGGGCTTTCTTTCCCCACGTCCCAGGTGGACATTGCACTTCTCAACTACTATTGGCGATATGCGTACCTTCTCTGTTGTCCGCTTCGCCTTTTGCTGGTTGGTTGCTTCTCCTGGTCTTGCGCTCCCTGCACCCCAAAGGGACCTTAACAGCCTACCATCGTCTGTAGAGCATCGCGATCTACTAGCTGACGTTCAAAGGCGCGGCACGGCTGGAGAGTACGCAACTCCAATGCCGTTAGGCTCTCAAAATGAACTGACTACT
>JABCKH010008250.1:0-10753 GCA_018851285.1 Lyophyllum semitale | reverse complement strand
CTAAACGCATCTGTTACCGTCATTCTGACCAAGCTGTGACTACGACCTGACTTCCTCCTAACTAACCACATACTTTTCATTTTTACTGAGAGTGACACGCCATTAACATCCATATATGGATGTTAAATGCTCTGATCACTTAACATCCATATATGGATGTTAAATTGTCCCAGGCACTGCACCAGAGCCTCAATACCAATCGTCAACGACGATACACTTCTCGTCGTATAAGCGGTTATTGATATCTCGTCCAGATTGCGGACGACTGCGTGAAGATTGAGCTAGGCCTCACTGAAATTTCTATGCTGATGGGTATAGCCCACAAGCTGTCAGATTCCATTTCTCTTAGTCAAAGTTTCGCTCTGATCTCCTTCGAAAACACATAGGTGCTTAGAGTGAAAGGGCTTGTCCGATTAACTAAAGAATTGATCGACCAAGTGACTGCTAAACTCGAGAAGTTCGTAACCCAGATGGACCACTCTGGCGTCATTGCGGACCTGTCTGTCGTGGTGACACACCCGAATCTAAAAAGGCTTCTCACGTCGATTGATTCCTTGCGTGGTAATGACCGGGAACATGCTCTGCAGCGTGCACTCGGCGGCGTGGCTGCACCAGACATCAAAGACTTGTCTGGACCTCCAGAGTTAAGTGACGATATTCGGGCTTTGAGAGAGCTTGCGGAGGCGATTGAGGCCGACTGTATTTTCCAAGCACATATGCTATTAGTATTATTATGCGGAACTGATGACTCTAATAGTACTGTAAAGATTGGGAGCTGTCCTACCCCATGAAATCACGGCCTCGAATGATAGTGAGTCTGTCATCCTCTTCTGTATGGAACATCGGAGGAAGGTCAGCATCATCAGCAAACCCAAGCGCAAGGTGTGCCAGTCCATCTGGGGGCTGCGCGTTGGGAGAGGCAATGAATCTTTCTGCGTCTCGTCGAGTGCCAGTAAAACGGACGCAAACAATGTGCGGCGTAGTACGGTTTCAGCGTGTCGCAGTGAACACGAATGACTCGTTGAACCCATCAACGCTCTGGAGAAGACCTCAAAAGGATGACACTTTTCTGGAGATGGGAGTGATGAGGACATTTCGTTTAGACGAGCGCGCGTTTGCGGAGGGAGCCCTCCTCTTTGTCGACTTGCAACGGGCGACATCGCTGCGTAGTGGCTGGTAGATGCAGACAGGTAAGAATTGTTTGCAGCCATGAAAGCCATGGCTGCAGTTCAGGTACGGGAAACCTGGACCAGTCACCAGTTCAAGGAATTGCCGGTGGTAAGATGGCTGCCCTTCAGCATATACAACCCGCGCGGATTTGTGTTACAGTACGCGAGATAAGCACTCTTGAATTACCGATGACTCATGAGTCGTCTGTCTGGTAGGTAGGTATTACATGTTGTCCATATACACGAGCGCTTAGCGAGAATAGTGTAAAAGAAGTATGCGATAACGAGCAGCGGGTCAGTCAAATCCACATGCTAATCTCCATCCTCCTCCTCCTCCTCCCCCTCCTCCTCCCCCTCCTCCCCCTCCTCCCCCTCCTCCCCCTCCTCCCCCTCCCCCCCTTCCTCTTCCTCGGCTTCGCCGTACAACTCCGGATATTTTTGGTGAAACATTTTAGTGTCTTTGATAACAAACGCAGGAGTTGGCCAGTCGCCAGCGACGGCTGCGGTATCGTATGTTTTGTACTTCTCAAAATGCTCAGCGAGGAGACGTTCGTCCAGCCTCTCCAGCTCCTCCATCTAGTAGAATAAATAAGGATTTAACCAATAATATTTCAAAGAAAATAACGCACCGACAAATTACTTCTAATCGGCTCAGTATACGATACTGGCGTCGAGGCCGCGATGACGGCCTCAAACTCGCCATTGTGGTAAATGCTAATTAGCTGGCCGGGGGTGACAAGATAGCCGCTCTGTCCAGGGCCCTCACTCGCCTTAAGGTATGGCGCACTAAACTTCTTATCCCCACCTCCAGCCGACCACTCCGCCTTTTGAGTCTCGTCCACGTCGATTGTCAACAGTTGAAAGCCTATGTAACGTGGGCTGAGGTCCCAGAACGTCGCGGTCGCAGTTTTCAATGGAACAGTCTGTAGAGGTACTGGAACATATGTATTGTTAAGAACGTCGTTTATAAGAAACATCTGGAAACTCACCCATAATTGAACGTTGAAGATGTAGGTGTACGTCTCCATTAGAATTTAAACTCCGACATGGTAGTCGATTATACTCCCCCCCAAAATGACATCCATAACACATTTATGAGTTACCATCTGCCTACTATGAAGAATGCATTGAGCCTAGGATTATGCCCCAAATTCATCAAAATTCATTTGTGGCTGTCAATCAACTCTGAGACTTGGTTAGGTGGAATGGCAGATCCGACATACTTAGTCTCTCCTAGACAGACACGTCGGTCGTTCCTCCTTGCTGTAGATCCGACACTGTGAACCCCAAAATTGCAGATTTGTCCCAGAACGGATTATGTTCACTGGGTTGACGGTGTTTTCGAATTACTCGTTGGGATCAAGTTATTCAGTCCATCCAGCAAACGGGTTAAAATTGTCGGTGTCTAATAGAACCTAGTGAAAAAAACAAGCCGAAGCTACTCATTATTCGGGTCGTAGAATGCCCGTATAACTTACCCCCACTTCGATTCAAGATGGCCAAAAATTTCGACCTTCGCGATTCGAGGCAGAGGGAGAGTCTTCGGCAGGGCTTGCCGCATCATCAAACATGCGAAAGATCCGTGTCACTGTGTGTCGCAGCCATCTGGCTTCCGTCCTGAACGGCACGGGTGGTCTCCGCAACTCTAGGTTCTCCGCCTCTGAGAGCGCGGAATTAGAAGAGGGACGACGACGCCGGGAACCGGCCCCGCCGCCTTCTGAGTCCGAAACTTCGGGAGAAACGAGGCTCGTGGTCAGACGCTGTTTCCTCGAATTGAGTTTCGGCTACTGCTGCTGTTATGAACCGTGCCCTCCCGTCACAAGAGGTTCAAGAAAAACCAATGTGTGTATATTTCCATTTTTGCCCACTGCCCAGTGTGTTCGCGCTTGATTCTACAGTCAACTCAACCTCGCTTCACGTATCGGAAAAGGAAACCATTAAGCGAAACAAGCATCACCGGGATTAACGTAGGTCGCAAAACATATAACCTATTTTTATTCCCCGTTAAAAATCAAACGACCAGAAATCCGCCGCACGTAGTAACCGCTGATGCACCTCCCTCGAATTGGCAAGTTTCGTACTATGATGTGAGTCAATTCACGACCTACTGTGTACCCTAGCTGATCAACAATTCAAGACAATTCAATGTTTGGAAGGCCCAGCTCATCTAGAAAGTCGTCGTCTCGTTAATACCAGCTTTAAGGCCAGACCTCTTGTCTCTTCCTCATGCAGACCCCCAGCCACAGTAAATTCTACTTAATTTCTGCTTCATCGCAGTGACGTTCAGCCGCACATGCCCCGGCGACCTTGCTCCATTTTTGATGCGCTCTTCCAAGGACTAGTGAGTGGTTAGAGAAGGAACAATCGGATAGCGCAAAATAATTTATGTCCGTCTTATCAGACGCTCAACCTCAGAAAGAAGGTGGCGCATCTTCCACGTCCAGCAGAAACATCAAGAATCACGACCTAGCGCCGCTTTTTGATTTTCATTCCAAGATGGACATGGAATCAAAGACGTGGAATGAAAATCTGGGTGCATCTGGTGGTCGATGCGCTGTGCGGTGCGGTGAGCATGGAGAGTATCTTATACATCATCAGATATATGCGTCACGATGAAAGGCTGCAATTATCAGAATTTCGTTAATTTCACAGGATTATTCCTATCTAGAACGCGCGTAAACATCCTGGTACGCTCTTCACCTGTGTTGTGAACATTTTCTTAGGAATGATCAACGTAAGGGCGTTCTGAGGGCTCACCTGTTGAGGAGGTTGTGCTGTCCCCTCGGGATTGTGAGGGAATTCCGGGAATGCTGATTCTGAGCAGTCCACTGTTCGAACCTGATCGCATTCGCAATCACGATGTAGTCATGTGCTGGATTGAGAATGTATGTTGTGGGGTTTGCAGGCATGACGATACCGCCGGTGGTGACATTCAGTATGCGGAAGGTTGGAAAGAAGAATGGAAGGGGTAATGGTGGCCCGGTCGGCCGTTCCCTGGTATTGGCAGCCCAAGGTGCGGCGCAAGGCGTTACAAGGACTGCGTAGTGGCGGACTGTTAACAGTCCGGCGGGATTTCTCGCCACCGCCATTCCTCCACGAACACCGTTTACGTGATCAAAGGTTATGAAAAGCGGTCGGACGCGTTTGTAAGAGAGGGATCCGCAAAGAACGGGGTTTGCGGGTACCGTGATGGTTGGTATAGCGGCGTTGAAGCCGCGAGGAGTCGCTGCGTTGGCGTTTGCGGGACACTTATACGCCCTGATGTTGGCCATGATGACCTGTATATATAATATAAGCATATGGCAATGGTTTTATACGGTGAGGGTATTTGCGTACTTTGGTTGGTTGGGGGTTGAGATGAGGTCACTCACGAACACTGCCAGTGGACGTCGAACCGTACATACTTTTTATATTATGTAAGGTAATCATACATGCAGCTCATGCACACAGTCTAAGAGATTCTCGAAGGGCGCGACTGGAACTCGGACCGTCAGCTGTCCAAACTGTCAATTTTGAATGGCATCCGAACCCATGTCGTGGTACAACTCACCGTCTATCATCGCAGCAGAAAATTCTCCTATCATAGAATGTTGATTACTATCGAGGAACAGAATCGAAGAGAAGCAAAGCGGATTTAATCCACCATGTATCCAACGCAAAAAGGTAAATTAACTCGAACGAACGGCCGTCACGAACGCGTGACCTTGTGACAAGCGCGTGCTCAACACCGCAGCGGCAAGCGCCTTCGCCTCCAGTGGGTCCGACCACGGCGTTCTCACCATAAATTTGTCCTCCTATAGTCTCGACTCCCACGGTGGCCCACAGGACCCACTGGAGGAAAAGGCAACGCCAGGCTCCTCCCCAGAGAGGCGACGCCATACACGACCCCAACAAGGCCACCGCTCCACCACGCCATGGACTCTGATGAAGTGGCGAGAGGCCCAGTCACCCGTCGGAGCGAAAAGGTTGATGATGCGGACGATCGTGGCTGTGCGATCTAGGGCGTCGAGCGGGAGAAAACGGTGTCGAGGACGGTGAGGGTGGTAGAAGGAAGGGGAATAAGTGGCAGATCAAATTTATGATGCAGTGAGGTATGTCGCGGCATAGATGATGTGGCTGATGGAGGGGTGCGGAGAGTTGCAAGAGATTAAATATGAAGACGATTCAGACCCAAATCTATGAGTCCTTTAGGACCGCAGAAAAGCCGATGTCAATATTTCCGACGATATAGACCGGGACGACATCGTCCTCAGGCTCACCCCACTTTCGCGGAAATTAGACTTGCCGAGTATCGTGGCACAAGCGATCGTAAGCGCGTCCCAGATGGGGTGCGGGAACAGATGGGCTTTCCGATGAACGCCATGCATGCCCTTGACGAGTTGCCCTAGTAAAAGTGCCATCGTACCTCGGGCTCTGTCTGTTGTCTAGAACGAACGACCAAAGGGAAGACTTGGTGGCAATAGATTAAGAGGTTTGTTACGAGCCCGTTTGGATCTTGAACGCGTTGGAAAGAGACTGGAATGCGTATATAGAAGACAACTTTCGAATGACGGCGCGAGCTTCTTAGAAGTCATCGCAGATCTGTTAGAATTCAGATAGAAGACCAATGCGAATCAAGCAGAGCCCGTATGTTACAAGTGCTCAAAGAGCAGTAACTACGACAGGATCTGTCTATCAGTATGTAGAATAAGGTTGATAGTCCGATGTGGCAAGGTCCGTGATCACGTGAGCTCGGTTAACTCAACAAGATCAGGGACACAGAGGTGGAGACTCGAGAACCGCATTGAACCTGTTCGAACCAACCGAGCTGACAGCATCCAAGGTGGAAAAGGGAGGACAGCTGCCCGTTGTGGTTGATTGCTATGATCAGAAGTCAGGACTGGTTCGACTTCGGGCCATTCAATTCACTGCTTGTTCCTGCGAGCTATAATGTACATCGTGACTGTTCTATCTCCAGCCCGAGCCCACCGTATATATGCGCTTCGAATCACAAGGCTTACTGTTTGTATTACGTCGAAGTTGGAGGAGCAAGTCGAAAGGGATTATATGGGGAGGTAATCGAAGCTGTGCAGAAAAAGGAAAAAAAGGCGACATCAGTTATGCTACCTTGAGTCAACAGGAACAACCAGCACACAAAGCGCCTTGTATGCCCGCAACCCATAGTACATGACTGTCAGCCTGGAACGCGTAGAGCGAAGCTCAGTGTCAGGGAAGATGATAGTTGACAACTGATCATATTACCTGGAACGCGTAGAGCGAACTAGGAGAACGTGAGTATGTACAGTAATGTATATACGAAGGGAATACGTACGCTCAGTGTCAGGGAAGATGATAGTTGACAACTGAGGAACGCGACGTGAGGAGTGACCGTGTATGTACGTGGTCACGAGTCACGTGGTGAGGGCAACGGAAGTGATGAATAACATGGTCCAACACACCCCCATCAGAACAGAGATGCCCGAAAAGAGAAAGAAAATAATACGTAGAAATCATATCTTGACGAGTCCAAGTCCATTGCGATGTTTAGTAAAGAGTTCGGAGAGTAAGGGCTTGGTCATGATATCGGCGGTCATATCCTGGGTCGAGATCCAGGAAGTGACGAAATTCCCAGAGGCAATGTGTTCGCGGATAAAGTGATAGCGAATATCAATGTGTTTAGAGCGGGATGTGGTGGCTAAAGACGACGCAATACAACCGGCGGCTTGGTTGTCGCAGAGAAGAGGAAATGGCCTCGGAATGGGGAATGAGATGATGGAGAGGAACAAGCGTATCCATAGTGCTTCTTTCATCGCGTTAGCCAGGGCATAATATTCAGATTCGGTCGAAGATAGGGAGATCGTTCGTTGACCGACTGCAGACCAGCACACGAGGGAGTTGAGGTAAAAGAAACAATAACCAGATATGCTCTTCCTATCCGACTCGTCCGATGCCCAGTCGGCGTCAGAGAAACCGCAGCCATGATTGACGAATGCGCGGATCTCATCAGACTGAGGGGCAGGCAATCCATATTCTAGAGCGAGGCCCAATGTTCCTTTTAAGTAGCGCAGGACTCCCTTAGCTGCGAGCATGTGTGCACGAGTTGGCTTGCTGTTGTACTTCCCAAGAGCCATTGCGGCGTATGCGATGTCGGGACGTGTGCAGACAGCCAGATAGATGAGTGAGCCGACAAGGCGTTGGTAGGTATTAGTCAGGTCGTCGTCCGTAACGTCAGGGCATGCATTAGGTGGTGCAGGAGGTAAGGTCGAGAGTTTGGTGCGTAAAGGAATAGACTGTGGTGTGCATTCGTCCATCTTCCAGGTCTGCAAGAGGTCGAGGATGTAGGAATGCTGAGAGAGCCAGAGTTTACGTCGTGAACGATCGCGTATAATGCGGATCCCTAAGTAAAGCTGAGCAGGTCCCATGTCAATGACTTCGAGTTGTTTGCAAATTTCGGCTAAAAACCAATTGTAAAGAGGAAGAGAGTTGGTGGCAACAATACCGTCGTCAATGTGTACAGGGACGATGAGGATGAGCTCGGAACCTGTGGGAGGTGGGGGGATATCGCGGTGGGGTGGTACAGACCATCGACAGAAGAAGACGCCGTGATCTACTTCGCAGCGAGTGAGGCCCAATTCGACAAGAACCTTCCAGAGTAACATGTAGAACTCGTATGCTGATTGGCGGAGCCCGTAGAGAGCGCGAAGGAGGCGGTATACAGAGGAAGAGTGAGGGAGTGGGTGACCTGGAATTTGTTTCGTGTAGATTTCTGTGCTAAGTCCAGCATGAAGGAAAGCCGTCTTGACATCAAAGCTCATCAATTCTAGGTCGTGATGATTAGCGTAAGCCATGACGATGTGAATACTAGTAAGTTTGGCAACAGGCGCGTACGTCTCGCCAAAATCGTCAGGCCGTTGACTGAAGCCTTGTGCGCAAAGACGAGCTTTCTCTTTCCCCTTGATAACTGTTCCATCCGGGTTGAACTTTAGCGCATATACCCATACGAGACCAATCACATTGCGACCTTTCGGGAGAGTAGCTTCCTTGAAAACACCTTTCTCCTGGAGACTGTCAAGTTCTCGTCGTTCGGCGGCGTGCCAAACGTCGGCGTCCGGACGAGCGTAGGCTTCGCGTTGAGACTCAGGAGCCTTGTTGAGGTTGAAGTTGCGTGTGGTGTAGAATTTCGATTTGTGATCGAAGGTAGCCATAGAATATTGAATGAGAGAGGAGTTGTCGTAGTCGAGGAGGGAGATATCGATGTCCGGTGAAGTGATCTCCTCGACTGCAGTGAAAGAAACGAAGTCTTCGAGGACGGGAGAGGTAAGGTCGACAGGTAGCGAAGTCCCGTTGTCAGAGAGACCCTCAATAACAGCAGATTGTCCAGCGTCCGGTGCTCCAACTCCATCCCCATGAGCACCCCCAGGATCGCCAGCTAAATGTGCCGTATTGGTGGGTATACCATCACGAGTAGATTTTCGTTCAGCGCGTGCTTGGATATCTTCAGCAAGAGCTTGACCTTTCTCTGTACGTGTGATGTCCCGTTGAGGGCGAGGATCCGCAGGTAAGTATGACGTGATAGGAAGTGGTGCAGGAAAGATCAATCCACGAGATGTAGAAAGGCGTCCGGGTGTAGATTCATTGAAGATGACGTCCCGAGAGAAATGGTATCGGCCGTCGAGACCACGAACACGCCAACCTTCGCGACCTTCAGTGTATCCCACGAAAATCGCTTCAAAGCGCCGTGGGCCACCTTTCTCCCGGAGTTCAGGAGGAATGGTAACGAAGCACTGGCACCCCCATACACGGATATGAGAAAGATCGGGTTTGGAACCCTTAAACGCTTCATAAGGAGTGACGTCGCGAGGTAGAGTTGAGGTGGGAGTACGATTGAGGAGATAATGAAAGGTTAGAACGGCGTCACCCCAGAATGACTTCGGGAGCCGAGCGTCCGCAAGGAGGGCCTGAGCGCCATCTTCAATTGTGCGAATGTAGCGTTCGATCTTTCCATTCTGTTGATGAGCGTACTCGGCGGTAATCTGCTGTTGGATACCACGGGAACGTAGGTGAGCCGCAAACTTTCCTTCGATGAATTCCTTCGCCCCATCCGAACGAATCACACGGATCGGATTCCCAGATTGAAGTTCCCAGGCGGCTTCGGTAGGTTTATAAACGAGGAACGCGTCGCTCTTCTTGCCCAAGAGGTCAGTGACTCCCCAGTTGGAACAATCATCAAGCATACTGAAGAAATACTTCTTTTTCTGAGGTGTCAAAACCGGGAACGGTCCGCAAGTGTCCATATGAACAAGATCGCACACCTTTTCAGTGCAATGTCCGTTATGAGTGTACGGGCGTTGCGGGTATTTGCCGACATGACACGGAATGCAATATGTGTGGTCAAACTTTCCTTCCCAGGTCACTCCAGTAGTGTAATTCTTCGTTAGAACAGCGCGCGTGGCATCAAGACCAATATGACCAAGGCGACGATGCCAGAGTTCTGGAGTCTCACGGATATGTTCGAAAACGGGAGCGGCAAAAGGTCCAGGAGGCGTGAAGCCAGTAGGTGATGTAGCTGGAGAAGGAATTGAAGACATGTCCGGATAGACAAATTCACAACGTAGAAATGAGAGGCGACGGGCAACGTCCGCGAGGAAGGTGGAACCAGGAAAAATAGGATGATCACTAGGGAAGCGCGCGTAGGTGTGCTCGCCATGGCGCCAGTCGAACTCAATATGTCGATCGGTCATAGCGCCAACGGAGAGTAAGTTGACGGGGCATGAGGGAGCATGAAGGCAGTCACGGAGGCGAAGTGTGATCACCTTTCCATCGGTGCACGTCACTCTAAGACGCACCTCACCGCGAGCAAGGGCAGCGAGTGATCCGCAGTTGGCCGTCAAAATTGGAGTGGCTGAAGTAGTATCGTACGTCCAAAACACAGCGCGTTCGGTAAAAATGTGAGTGCTGCAGCCGGAGTCGAGAAGGCAGTTGTATTGTTGCATATGAGTCGCAAAACTGACAGGACCGGTATCAGTCATGAAACGGTCAAACCGTGATGGCGTAGCGTTGAGGCACACAGGACCCTCGAGGTAAGCGTCGAAAATCATGTTATTGACGGACGGTGCTATGGACATGCCTGCATATACAGAAGGGGGAGCGGTATCAAGTAGTGCTGGGTCGGGATCAAAAGTGGTGTTCGCATAGTCTGTTTCCAACTCGGTCACGTCCGAAGGTAGGTCTGGATTATCGGCGAAGTGAGCCTGAGGAGGGCGTTGTTGAGCACCCCCAGGAGGGCCAGGATTGGAGCGCCAAGACTGTTGTCCAGTCGCAGAATTAGGCTGTGAATATGCAGGGCGAGGAGGCCGAGGCGCAGAAGTAACTGGATTCGCTGCAGTCGGTACGGGATTGGGTGACGCTTGATGAGAGGAAGGGATGGTCGAGGTAGACGTGGCTGCTGATTGACGTGCAGAGATTATGGGTTGATGAGGGCGAGGACGGGGATTGAGCATAAGATGTTGTAGCCTTGTTATAATGTGGTGTGGTAATTCCACCTGGCCACATTATTATGTTGCACCAAGCTCCCAGGGCCCTGGCTTGTTATAATGTGGCCTCAT
>JABCKH010008249.1:0-10757 GCA_018851285.1 Lyophyllum semitale | reverse complement strand
TTATCCTAAAATATAACATTTCACAACACATTTCTATTTATATTTCAGGAAGGAGAAATTATACACGTGGCCTTGTGTCGACGGTAGCAGTGATTCGCGGCTATCTTGTCCATGTTCGTCGTTGTCAGATCGTACTTTTCTAAGGCTAGTATCGCGCTGTCCCACTGGCCAGGCCTGCACTAAGGGTAAGCAGTCTGGAATGGTGAGCAGCAGTTGAAAATTTCTCCCCACCAGAATGATTTATGCTCCCTTCGTCGTCTCCGTCGAACGGGTCCCTCGATAGAAACTCGCGCGATAGAGTCAGGGGAGAAATAGATGAGTACGCCATTCAAGCGATTGCCGTCAAACAGCAGAGCAAAGGGAACGGCGGTGTGAAAGGCGGCGACAGCGCACGTGGCCGGAGTTGCAATTTGAACTTGCCCTCGACGACGAACAGTGACAGCGACGAACTTGATCCTCCATTATAATTACAATGGCGACTGGCGGAGTTGTACGGGAGGTAGGCTTTCTGCAGGTTTCGGAGGTGAAAGCACGTTGTGGGTTATCTTGTCGTACTCACAACACTCACACATTGTCACGTCGGCGACAGGACCGCCTCGTAGGCCTTGGGCACTGGTATTGGTAAGTCTACTGCTAGCTACAAATATTCGACGCCCTTAATAAGTTGATACTAGGTTTTTATTGGGTTTGTGTACATTTAAGTAGGTATACCTAGAACGGTCACGATAATAAAAACCGACATTCGAAGAAAGAATTGTCCGTACGCAGAGAGAGAAGGTCACCAAGATTGAGCTTCGTCCTAGATTAAATCATCCGCGTCTTATCGCTAGATTGAGGGTGAAGCTTCTTCCTCAGCCGCCTCAGTGGCCTCATCACTACTGCTGACGACAGCGCCATTCTCCAAAAGCAATTGCACAACGGCTCCGTGGCGTTTCTTCGATGCAAGCAACAGCGCAGTATTACCCTCTCTGTCCAGTGTGTCGACCCGGGCGCGATTTTTAATGAGTAAGCCAACAACGCCTTCATGGCCCTCCTCTGATGCAGCATGCAGTGCAGTTCCTTTTTTCCCCAGCGCGTCTACTGCCGCGCCTTTCTCAAGAAGCAGACGCACGACGGCGTCGCTACCCTGGCATGATGCGGCCTGGAGCGCGTTTCCGTACTCTCCACCTTGTGAATTCACTTCGGCACCTTTCTCAAGAAGCAGACGCGCGACGGCTTCGTGGCCCTGCCATGATGCAGCCTGGAGCGCGTTTCCGTACAGGCCACCCTGTGAATTGACGTTGGCGCCCTTCTCGAGAAGCAGACGAACAATGGCTTCACTGCCCTTAAGGGATGCAGCCTGCAGCGCGTTTCCGTAGCGTCCGCCCTCCGCATTAACATCGGCGTCATTTTCAAGAAGCAGGTGCACAGCGGCTTCATTCCCCTCTGATGATGCAGCCTGCAGCGCGTTTCCGAGCACTCCTCCCTGTGCATTGACAGTGGCACCTTTCTCGAGAAGCAGGTGCATGACACCTTTGCTGCCCTTGTAGGAAGCAGCCTGGAGTGCATTCCCGTACTCTCCACCCGGCGCATTAATGGCAGCACCGTTCTCAAGAAGCAGACGTGCGATGGCTTCGCTTCCTTGGAGTGATGCAGCCTGGAGCGCACTTCCATACCGTCCACCCTCTGCATTGACTTCGGCATTATTATCAACAAGCAGGCGCACGACCGCTTCGCTGCCCTGGTGCGATGCGGCCTGGAGCGCATTCCCATACCATCCACCATGCACATTTACCTCTGCACCTTTCTCAAGAAGAAGACGCACGACGGCATCACTGCCATGGTGCGATGCAGCCTGTAGCGCATTTCCAAATCTTCCACCCTGTGCCTTGACATTGGCGCCTTTCTCGAGAAGCAGACCTACAACAGCTTTGCTGCCGTCGAAGGATGCAGCTTGGAGCGCATATCCGTACCGTCCACTTTTTGCATTGATTTCGGCACCTTTCTCGAGAAGCAGACCCACAATGGCTGTGCTGCCCATGAGTGATGCGGCCTGGAGCGCATTTCCGTACCGTCCACCCTGCGCGTTGACATTGGCACCCTTCTCTATGAGCAGCCGCACAATGGTTTCACTGCCCTCGAGGGATGCAGCCTGGAGTGCATTTCCGTACCGTCCACCCTCCGCATTGACTTCAGCATCCTTCTCAAGAAGTAGGCGCACAGCGGCTTCATTCCCATCCACAGCTGCAGCTTGGAGCGCATTTCCGTATCGTCCACCGTGTGCATTGATAGTAGCACCTTTCTCAAGAAGCAGGTGCACGACAGCTTCACTGCCCTGGATGGATGCAGCCTGGAGCGCATTGCCATACCGTCCACCCTGTGCATGAATTTCGGCACCTTTCTCAAGAAGCAGATCCACAATGACTTTGCTGCCCTGACGTGATGCAACCTGGAGCGCATTTCCGTGCTCTCCACACTGTACATTGATGGTGGCACCCCGACTGACCAGGAATTCAACCATTTTATCATCCCCCTTTTGGCAGGCGTATACCAGCGGAGTTCGTTCGGTAAAATCCTGCCCGTCGATATTTACACCTCCTTCCAACAGCCATTGAGCCACAAGCAGAAGACTAGTGGAAGCAGCCACATGCAGCCCCGTATGTCCATGCCTGTGATTTTCCTCTATCTTCGAGTCCAAGTATTCACCGTGGAACATTTCCTTGAAACAGGAATATGCCTGGAGCAGGGAGTTGTCATTGGAGAGGATGGACAGTAGGCTTCTAAGTGCCTCCTGGTGATCATGGACGTGCATGTGCCAGTAATGGACGATATAGTCCAACAGAGAATGTCGGCGAGCCACTGGGTTGATGTACGTGAGGTTTTTAAAGTTGTCGAAAGAAATATATGTTAGGCATGCGCGCGCCATTTCTAGATCACCGTCCCGAAACTTCTCTGTTGTCCGAAGCGTGTCAAAGTACTGCTGCGTAGTAAAATGCACCAAGCGAATGATGCCAGTCTCTTTGTCGAACACCACCAGCCCCGCACAGATCGAAAGTAATATGTCCATGTCTGTGATGAGCTCGTCATCTAACTCTGTATGTTCCGGCTTGACGGTGAGAAAGTGTTGCAGCTCAATCAAAATGAGTGGCCGGCGGGCATAGATAAGAAAGGATAGCACCCGCAGTGCCATTTCTGAATGACCGCGGTCGGTCTCTATGCGATGCATGGCCGCGCCGTAAATCTCATGGAATGTCGTCGGCAGGGATTGGAGTGCTTCACGAATTTCCCGGACATTGTGCTTTTGACTGAGTGCGTTGACGTGAAACTTAGCTATAAGAAACCTGTTGATGTATTTGAAAAACAACTTGTGAACTTTGCATGGAGAGTACTTACATCCCTTGACACGATTCAATGATGGCTGTCACTACGTCCTCGCGAAGCGATGGGGCACTTGTGATGATTTTAACCAGCCGCCTCTCGTCGTCCAAGCGAGCATTCACATATTGAGTGATATCATTGTCACTCGCTCGTATTTCGATCTTCTGAACATTCGCAAGCTTCGAGAAGGCGATGCTATCGTAAACGTGATCGCGTGAGGTGATGAGGACGTTTGCGCCAACCCCCTGTAGACTAGCCATGATTTTGAGGACGGAGTCTCGGTTTTCATCGGCACATTCATCCAATGCGTCAAGGACGATGAAAACCTTCTTGAATTGCTGTGTTAAGATATGTAAGTCGGGGATCAATCGCTGAGCCGACGGGAGACTTTCGTGGTCTCTCTTGTACGCAGATTTTAAGAAGTCGTACAGCTCTGTGGAAAGTCCTGCCAGTTGTCGTATCAGACTGAGCTGGATAGCGTTCGGGGTCTGTGTTGGTCCCTCGTTGTAGATGAAATAAGCCCACGCGACGCCAATAGAACAGACAGGTTCGCGACGCTGAAGATCACGTAGGTGGTCGATGATAAGCGAGGCGAGGACAGTTTTTCCCGCTCCGGGTATTCCGGGGCACCAGAGCGCCTTACCAGTGCCACTTTTCCATGCATGGAAGGTGTCCGAGTTCAAGAGCCACTCGCCAGTTCCGGCCTGACGTTCGCCAGCGGCAACGAAATGCTTTGAAGCGACGTCCATTGTGGATACCCAGGCCAGGACCTTCTGTCGCTCGTCGTCTAGAATGTAAAAGCGCATAGAAATGAGCTTTGAGCAGGGTTTCGACATGCCAAAGTGTGATGTACCTTCCAGAATCTCGAGCATTCGCTTCATAGTGGCTTTCAAGAGGATTGAGATCACTTTCAGATGAATTTCGTAAGAAAGCGTACCTGGGTCTCCATGAATGTTTTGAAATATTCCACCATAGATATGGAAGTTACTTGCACCCTCAAAAAAACTCATATCTAGGTCGACGTCAGCGACCAATAGTTTTAGGTAACTAGGATTAAAACATACCTTGAGTAGTGTTTCTGAGTCTCGGTTTATGAGACTGTGATAGAATGTTATGGAGCTGGTGATGTTTGAGCAAGAGGATCTGTGAGCTGTGCTTTAACCGGCGAACATTCGCCAAGACGTCGATAATGCTGTGTTCTACCCTTGTATTTGTTTGGATTGGGAATCCGCCAAGTGAGTCAAGAAGCGCGCTCAAGGCGTCTAATCATCCTCATACCCGGGTTCCACACCCCGCTCCTTCCAAAGTTGACCGAGTCGCCACCGTCCACGGATCGACGGTCTTGCCAAACACCACGACAGGCGTCAGCAGATAATACAACAACGCGAGTTGGGCCGGCTCAAAAGCATTCAATTCCCGAGGACCAAACGGCAATAGTAATTCAAGTGTGTATCGTTCTCTTTCATCCTCAGTACAGAAAACCCTTCTAAAAATTACAATGGATCTAACCTCTACGTCAGTTTCTAATTCTTCGACATGTGTATGGCTTCTGTCGCTGCATTTTAGGCCCTCAGAAGTAGAGAGCGACCAGTCATTTCTAGACTAAACGACAAACAAATGAGATAGAAAAACACAAATGACAGCAAGCTCTTACTCTCAGGAATCGGCAATCCCTACTCCTAACAAAAAGTCCATCAGCAACCCAACACAAAAGATGAACAAACCCTACATACCAACAATTCCAACACAGTCGGTGCAATATCACTCAGCGCGTCAGGGTCCACGCCCTCCTGCCCCTCGGTCTATGTCTGCTTCTCCTCGTCCATTACGTGTCGCTGGTTATGATGAACTGCACGAGGTTCATCGTGTGCGCCGCATGCGCCGCGCTCATCTCGAGGTACTTCATCTGCTCCGTGTTCCCGTGGTCCACTGTGATGGGCAGGATGTACACCGCCTTCTCCAAGGCCTTGTAGATCGTCCTGACAGCTGCGTCGGTTTCGGTGATGGCTTCGACGGCGGCTTCGTATACACCGATGTGCCCGACCTGTATAGCAGCATGAGAGGGATGATAGAGAAAGGAGGGGAGCGCGGGTACCATGTCGGGGGGGGGGGCGAAATTGCACATTACGAATTCATTTTCGCAGCTCTTCATTACTTCGGCGACCTTTCCGGCGACGCTGTGTACACTCATCCTCGGCTCTTTGTCATAGGTCGGGACATTGGGAGAAGGCACGATGGACTCGAACTGCTTCTCAACACCCGCCGTTGGAAAAGAAAGTAACATAGGCGTACTTTTTCGTTTCTATATGAATATTATTTATGAGCTCGTCGGATACATCACGGAAATAAAAACTGACCTGCAATATGGATTCCTTGACGCCCAGCTTGGCGAGCCAGAACATTTGTCATGGACTCCGGATGGAAGGAAACGGGCAACGGGAGCTCAATGTTATACCGAGACATCGTAGTGATGTGCTGTCTATAGTATGAGGATGAGCAGTGTACGACCGTGGAGTGTAGACGACTTTTACCGGATTGTTTGGGACATCGACCTTCATTGGTTCTTCCGGAAGTCCGAGAACCGAAGCGAACTCTCATATCCGATTTATAGTTGAAGAGGAACAGGATGTCATTATCTAAGTTGGTTGACTCAGCCCGCCTGCTGGCGAAGAACGCTCCAGTACCGTTCTCAGGAAACCACGCCACCTCTTGGTTGCACAGTCCTTGTTCACATGGGACCACTGGCGCGGTACAAAGCCGTCTCGTCTTCTCTACGAAGGGTATTGAAAGAACCCGGAAGACCCTGTTCAACGCATAACATTGGTCAAGAGAAGTTAAAATAACGCAGCGGAATGCTCACCCAATATGCATCTAGGTAGGAGATGCGTCGACGCTGAAATGCTTGAATACCAGGGTTTCGAGATATGCGCATCAGCCTTAGAACGCTCGTAATCGCGTAGTCGTGTGCGGACTAGCAGATGAACCAGGTGAGAAAGTCGAGAACAGTCTATAAGGGTGGTCAGCCATCGCAACGAAAGTAGAAGCACAACGGGGCTCACGAACAACCACCATGAATTGCAGGACCAAAATCAACCATGACAGCGATATGTACACGTGACCGTGACGCGTCGCGTCGCGTCGGACAAGGAAAGAGTGACGCCCAAGGTCGAATGGAGGCAATCCCAGGTAAAAGCCGGGAATTGAGGTAGAGCCCGCCAACCTTTCCAGTCAACCCCCAGCTTCCTGCCCCGCGACTTTTGAACCTAGAACATGCTATTGTCGTCTCTTCTTCAAAGCCTTTGAAACGCTCAAGAACGACCTCGGCCTAGCTGTCTTCTTCGTCAGATGGCGTCTTAAAATATAGCTGTGCATCTCGTGGTCGCATATTCGGGCGAGACCCAATGCCTGCACCCTTTCGCTTATCAGTTACTATATGCTGCACACTGGCCGGGACGATCCGCTGGGGTAGCCCCGTCGTCGTGTTGCAAAGGAGAAGAAGCCGGAGGGACAGCCGCCAACTGCAACACAAAGCGAAACGGCACGTAGGCATAGAACAGGACCATATCGTGATTGGAATCTGGGAAAGGCATGCAGATGCAGAAGAGCCCCAATGATGGCCGGTACCGTTTGCTGGCAGATTACGATACCCGGGAGGCAGCGGAAAGGAGGTAATCCAGAGAAACGTCCTGGTCTCCACCATCGACGAGGCCCACATTCTTCCCGTTGACCTCCCCGCCCGCCCGCTCGGTATCACGTCCGTCCCACTGCCGCCCTTCATGGTAATCTCAGCTCTATACTCATGAGGGATCGAATGTGGTGAGCTTTCGAACGAGGAGTGGAGGATGTGCGGGTTGCAGGTCTCGGAGATAGTCATCGAGGTCGAAAAGGCTCAGGCTAGCGTGATGAAGAATAGAGATATCGGGTTGATAGGTGGGGTGTGGCCGATGGACTTCAATCAGGTAACACAGTTCGTCCTGCAAGGTTTCGATGCTCAATTGTGTGCATAATAACAACACCAAGAAAGTATGTTCGTTCTGTTGATCCATCGCTTCCTAAGAAAGGACGCACGTTAGAACAGGAGCACAGTGCAAACGAGAACACTAAACGCACCTTCAGTAAACACCGCCTGGCGATTCGACCTTATCAGACACCCAACTCACAACACCCGCTGGCGTTCAAAAGGCATTGCACAACGCCAAGACACTAGCCAACATCGATTAATCATTGAAAAAGAGAATAAAATATCGTGGAATACTCACCCATGTAAGTAAAACCGGCGGTGACGCCGCAATCCAAAGTTTCGAAGAGATCGTAACCTATCCTTTCATCGACCTCAAGACTCACGTAGCTGTGCGCGTAATAGCAGGCAAGAAAGTTTGAGAATTCTCTGTAAGGGTTGCCAGTCAGCCTTCATAACGAGAATATAAGTAGAGTTAGCCTCACAGAAAGTCCTTAGACGAGGGTCAAAATGACAAAATCCAACCAGTGGCTGTGTATCAATAAACGGCACGTGACCGTGACGCGTCTTGACGCGTCGTTGAACATTCAACATTCAACAAGGTACAGCGACGTCAATTTGGCGGGCGTTGATTCACTGGGGATAGCATCGGGTCTCTGGGGAGAAGAAAGAAGCGGGACAGCTTGAAAAATCGGGAACGTGGTCATTGTCGTCGTCGAAGGTGGAAGTGGCGAGACAGGAATCACGAAAAGTCGCATGAAAATGGATCGGAGACGACCAGCGGGGTTTATGGGAGATTGGCGACACCGGGGAAGTGGTGGAGATGACAGGCGGCCTGGTAAAGTTTCGTGATATGGCGGATGAGCAAATGACAGTCCCAATCAAGTCCCAATGGCGTATCGAAGTAAGGTCCGGGAGCGGGGGATGCTGGGATTTGGCGGGCTAGAGACCCAAGGGCGGACTTGCGGCACCCTTAGACACGAAGGTCATCGAGAGGATCCATGAGATGGTCGTCGGCGGACTGATATCCAGGTAGCCTTGTTTCCTGTTCCGAGGCATCCCTTGCCGAGGGCTTGTCTTCACAGGCAATATGAGCTCGCCTCCCTAGCTGTTCACCCATCTCCTAACTGCACCAGGTCCCGCTAAGGGTCGCTTCGACTATCCTCTGAGCCATCACATGTGTATGATGAGAAACAGGCCATCGAGGTTCCATCGTCCAACACAAGTATCAAATCGCGGCGTTGATGAGGCGACGGAGGCATGACAGCCACGTAGGGCGATAGGCTGACACAAGACGAGCGAAATGTGAAGACTAGAATCGACGTAACGATGAGTACGTATGTATGTAATTGTAGATAGTGAACGAACCTCTGTAACTCGTTAGGGTATAGCATATGAAGGAGTAGCATGGATGCCGCTCGCCGCGGGGCCGGGCCCGGACCTCTTGAAAGTGGGGCTGTAGATCATCGATGAGATGACGGGGGCTTAAGAGCAGTCGAGGGTGAGATAGCTCACCATCGGGAAACCCTGGCTGGGTGCTGAATCGTCCGAGGGCAGAGCGGGCGCAAGAAACCGCCTCGCACTCATATTACCATGGGTGATCGCACACGAGAGCCCCTAGCGAACACGAAGACGTACATCAATACAAGGATCCTGACGATCGATAATGCGAAAACCTACATATACCAAGCATCACAGTCATAACCTCCTCGCCCGAACGTAAACGGTCTTTTTAAGACCATCCCCAACGCCGATGGCCACAAAAGGAATCTATCGGAAGGGGTGGTATTGGGTAGTTGTTGATCTGGAAGTCTTGATGGGGCGATATTTTGCAGTGGTGGCGTGGCTGCTCGTGAATCACAACATGCATCGGGAGAGGGGGAGAGGTTTGGACTCGAGAGCGAGGGGAAGAGTCGTACGGGCCTTTGACATCATTCCCTGGCCCTAGGACTCGTCTGGTTCTGGCTCGATTCGGGCGTGCCGTCCTTAGCTGGCACTTCCGTTCATCGGCCCATGCTGCCGCTCTCTCCTCTCCGGTCTACGCCCATTCACTATCGTTCGTACTTTTGATGCAGTTTCGAGTCAATGCGCGAGTGTCCCGTGGTCGTTATTAAGGCCAACGAGTCGGGGACGGCGCGCTCGGGCGGAGATGCCTTCCCTGTATTTCCGTGCTGGCAGTTATTTCGAGGGGAAGGTTATGTCGGCTGGAAGAGAGTCGGACGTGAGAAACCGGTCGACGAAACCAACAGGTAGTAGAACTGACTGTATGACTGTCAAAAATATGATATGTTCGGAAATGTCGGCCACAATTTTGAGGAGACAACGATGTCGACTTCCGGTAGGGCATGGGAGATAACATGGTATTAGTATATATTTCACTATCCTTCGTGCCAGACACATCAGCAGACAGACATAATACAGCATCTTTACGACTTACTGAGCACATAACTTGAATGAAACGCGACTTCGTCGCTACAGACTCGTGTAGACGGTACAGCTGGCGAAGCGTAAGCGCAGTCGGACGATATGAGAGCTGCGTTCACGATCAACGATGACGGACAGACTATGGCAGAAGTTGGGACGAACCGAACGGCTGTTTCGTATATACCAGTGTGCCTGACCTGTATAGCAACATGAGGCGGGGACCTAGGAACACTTGAATATACATCATAGATAGAAATATTCCGGTATTGCTCACCAGCTCATATACCCTCCCATTCGTATCTTTCGCCCTCCAGAAGCTGCCACCATGTTCTTCGTTCGACGAAACTGCCTCTTACTGATCGATACATCAATCCGTACGACGTCTTGCCATACGATACGGCCTGCACCGATGCTCAAATGTCTGAAAAACGAGAATGAGATTGATGAAAGAAGTTCGGCTGATGACACACACACCCGAATTTCGAATAGCCCAATAAGCCCTTCACTGACACCCATCGCCGTTCCGTGAGCAGAGAGTTGACGGTAGCTGTGGTCTTGTCCATATTAGTCGCCTATCACAATAGCTCTCGAGTCTGGGTCGTGCTTTGCCTAACTGAGGCTGGTATCACACTGTCCAGCACGCCCACCGGTCAGGCCTGCATTAAGGGTAAGCCCTCTGGCCATGGTAAGCAGCAGCACAAACTTTCTCCTCATCAGCAAATGGATTTATTGCCCTTTCGTCGTCGGCTGTGGGGAAGGACTGCTGGTGTGTCTCCATCAAACGAGTCCTTCGGTGGAACTTCGTGCGACTACATAAATTGGTTTAATGAAAGCGGAGAATTAGACAAGTATCGCGCCTGAGCGAAGCAAAGAAACTGGACATCGGGGTATGTCGCAAACCCCCATTGCTCTCCCCCACTATGACATCACGTGATTATACGGAGATCACCGGCCCATCAATTTCGCCATAAATGGAAGGTTATTTATGTAATACGCACATTTCTGTCATTGCAGCAAT
>JABCKH010008248.1:0-10780 GCA_018851285.1 Lyophyllum semitale | reverse complement strand
GATACCGTGGGAGTTCAGGTACCTGGCCACCCTGGGTACCTAGCCACGGCCGTTTTTACTCACTGCCTCTGCCTTGCCTCAAATTTTAGTTAGCTTGTATAAATGTATGGACTTATGTCCACTTGAAAACAAAGAATGAAGTGGTTCGGAGAAGTATTCAATGAGGGAGCCAATATTCTTTCCGAAATCCTCCCAAATTGGTCAAAACAAGCCACCCAGAAATTGTGAGCACTCCTGCTCAACCAATTCACATTCATACTGGGTCATCCATGGTTTATTTAAGAGGTATATACATCCTTTCAATAACCCCAAATGCATAAGCCTTGAAGAGTACTTGTTCTGTATCTACATGGCCAGCTTCCCAGTATTTGGCCAAAACAGACCCCGGCCAACAAAACTCATCCATCTCAACTTAGTTTTCATCCCATGGCTCTGGGATCGTTTCCATGCATATAGAAGTCATTTATTCACATTTTGAATCCTGAGCGTAAGAGAATAGATATATTTTACGAGTATGAGGGAACGAAAAAGCCAGAGTGGCCAGCTACTGGGCGTGGGACAGTAATGGACATGCGAAAAGCCCATCGGCAAATTAATATTGAAGGTAGGACCAAAGTAGGACCGCGGAGTCTGGGTCTGGGCAAGTTGATGGTTCCTATGTATACATCTTACATAACGGCACCGATTTTTTGCAGCGACTTTTGCGTTGGCGTGCCCACTGACCACTTCAAGTTGGTGCTGTCTTCGACTGTTTCCTCCTCTTCAACTACCTGCCTAGACTTCTCTATTGTCAATCAAGAGTCATCTCAATTCCTTGTAAGCGTTGTTCATCGCACGTCAATTGGCTTTCTATAGATACTTCGATATACATTTGCACGTCAGGCTGAGCAAATCCTAGATGTGAACTCGCTTTCTGATAATACTTTTCTGTTCTTTCGGACTACTGGCTCTTGTGGAGGCTAATTCTTGCTTTCTAGTTCTGATCATTTAGAGTTGAGTTTTGGTGGGGTTCACAGCTGTTATTACTTCCTCGCGCTCTGCCTGGTGAGTTTAAATTCCTTCTCTATCTTTATCTGATGAATTCGAGACATTTGCACGTCAGTCTGAACATCGGGCTCTTCATGAGTCCGTGTACAGGATGTTACTTTACGCTCTACTGATATATTCTGTGTAGGAGAGTGTTAACATTGGCTAACTTGTTTTCATCTTTTCAGGCATTCTCCTGCGACCTTGCTGGTTGCTGTGTCTCATCCCATATACTGTGAGTATTTTTGTTGCTGTAGTAATTTCTGTAATACCATAATCTTACCCAACTATGCAATCTTATCTAAACCTCCTGTGTTCTCACTCTCATTGAATATCGTGTTACCATAGCCCGTCAATTCATGTCAACCAACGGCCCATCTTCCTCCACCAATGGATCACAAGTCAGACCAGGCGCCTTGGTTCCAACCAACAATGTCAGGACCGGCGATGGTCTGACTGTCCGGGCAAGGATCGATCCTACATTAACGGTCGATGATGTGGTGAAGCAACTGTGTATCAACCTGAAAATCAAAGAATCACCAGCCAATTTTGCCCTTAGAGATGAGACCGATGAGTTGGTCACAAACGATAACCTAAGGAAGAAGATCAAAGGGAAGGTAAACCTCAAGTGAGTGCCATGTTTGCAGTCCTGCCCGCATCTTTGATGGAAATGTCTTTAGGCTCGTCGATGCACCGTCTCGCGAGGCGAGGGAGACTGCGGATAAACTCAGCCAGAGAAATGAAAGGAACATCCGATTAACACTGTTCTCACTTCAAAAGTTTATTCGTGTATATACCACACGCTTCCTTCCTACGCAGTATAAACTGAACATCTTCTAGGAGGAGCAATTCGCCCAAGAATTTTTAAACCATAATGGGCTACAGGAATTAGTCGACATAATATACGCCTCCAATGGAAACACTCTGGCGGTGTGTCTGTACGCTAGACTGTTTGATCGATCTTCTCACTCGTTTGTTCTTTAGTACGCTTTAACAGCTATGCAGAATCTAATGGAACTCGATTATGGCTGGGCAACGCTCGATAACGATTTTATATTCAAAGTCGTTCAAATCCTCTCTTCTCCTACTTCGCTGGTCAACGTTTGTCGTCCTGCAACCGCCATATTAAAGAAGCTCGTTGAGGCTGATTCCCTGAACGCGCCTGGAACCTTAATAGCCAGCTCCAGCAGGAGTCCTCCGGCGGCCCCGCCTGGTTCAGTATATCATTATGGATTCCAGGTTGTGTTTGAGCAGATGAGGAAGGAAGAGAAGTTGTTGGAGACTGTGGTAAATCGACTAGGGAGTGCGGATACCGCTATGGCGCAACATAGGTACGTCTGATTCTTACGCGATGATACGCTACACGTTATCGCTCACCTTCATCTCCACCTTCCTTGACTCGTAGTATGATGCTTATAAATTCGTTATTGTCGCATGCAAGCGATGTCCGATGGGAGGAGTTCATTGCAGAGCTGGAACGACTAAACGTACGGAAAGCAGTCGTGGTAAGTTATCGGAAACCTTTGGTCAATGGAAAAATCACGAACCTCAGTACCTTACCTCTAGCGCTTGATGTCTTTGCACATCATGGAGGATTTGACATCCTGTATTCTGGACTTCCAGGCGAACATTGTTCGTGTAACCTATCGAAAGAAAACCACACTCGTTGACCCGGATTCCGAGCCATCCCACACTGCTGCTCTGCAGTACATTTGGGAGAGCTCCAAGCTGCAAGAAGAGACCGATGAACTGGGCTTGATGCTGAAATGGCGGAAGCTGGGTTTCGATTCGGAGGACATGGTTCAAGAATTTAGTGAAGTCGGCGTGCTTGGACTTGACTGCTTGGTGTGAAAATTCGATTTTGCGCTGCAAGACTTGACGTCTGACTCGATGGCCATATCCTGTAGAAGAAATTCGTGGAGAGTGACCCAGATTTCTCAAAGGTATGGCTTCGACCCTCAGACGTGCATTCTCCGTACTCATGACCATCTAGCTCGTCCTGGAGCAGATCAGTCGAGCTCCCGAGCGAAGATGTTCTATTGCCAAAGCTTCAAATGAGGTGGTAGAACTCTTGTCTGAGCATTGGGCTATTTTCGCTCCAGGATGTGAGCTTATCCGAAAAATCGCTGTTGAATTGACATTTGATGCTCTTCTCATTCTAGATTCTACCTCAACAACATTCCAGCCGTTCTTCCTCGATTTCTACAAAGTTCACTCTCTTGCCACTCACTTCTTCCTTCGAATGTGGATTGAGAGTGGTGCGGCTTCTGGTGACTTCACTCGGGTAGTTGCCCTGGTGCGCAGTCAGTACGTATCATCTTATACGCTCATCCGTTCCTTCGGGCTAACACGTTAGGCTTCTAGGGTTAAAGTTGCACTTCGGAGCGAGAATGTTCGCCCATGGCACGAGGTTGAGCATGACTTTAACGAACGCGAATACCGTGCCGTAAGGGACCGTCAGATGAAGGAATTGGAATTAGAAGATGATCTTCTTAGCAAAGTGCCCGTGCGGTGAGCATTTCAACCGATTATCACATTCTGCAACTGATTTTGCGAATATAAGAAATCTGCGCGCCAAACTCTACAAGGAATCATACGAATTTGTTCGGCAACAGAGAATACAATGCTTGCTGCAGGGTGCATGGTTCGTCAATGCCTTACCCCAGTCGTCGCCACGGGATCCAGTTCGTAGACCCGGACGCCCTTGGCGATTTATGCGGCTGGTAAGGCTTCCACTACTGCGTCATTTTTTAACTTTCTTGACATTTTTTTTTCAGGACAACGGCTTGAAATATCTGCATTACGTTGATTCTGCCGTCAAATTTCCTGTTCGCAGCGGGCTCGAGGACCTTCCGGAGCGTATCGACGTATCCATGATCAGCGAGATTGCGACCGGGACGTGTGCACCTCCACCGAACGTTCTCCGCGATCAGAATGACCTTCCTCCAACCTCTCCTCTTATTCCTTCCCCACTTTCGTTCTCCCTCCTCAGTGCGCATGAAGGGTCGTTGGCAGATCAGATCGCTCCTGATCAGTCACGGTGGGCCGACTGGACGGACGGATTGAACATGCTTCGTCGGGATGGGGGACACGTTGCATCTAAGGAGACGGCAGGTTTCGTCCACGCCTTGACGGAGATTGGACTGAAGATAAAACTATTGGGTACGTTTTTTCTCTGCTGCACCATTTCACGTAGTTGAATGTCCTTTCCCTGGTTTCAAAGATCTTTCTGGGGAGAAGGTGGAGATACCCAGTGGTCTAGTCGCAGGGCCGCCTCCCACTAACACGGACTTTTTCTTCTCGGATTTACTGTAATTTAAAATACCCTCGTTACCTTTCTGTATATCAGCAAAAATGTAGAATTACCCATATCCACCCACGGGAAACTGTAGCTATTTTTGATGCTATTATCATTCTCAGATATCGATAATTCGAGCTCCGAGAAGGGCTAGAAGTAACAGTAAGGTAGGTATGATGCAGTTGATGCAAGAAGGCTATAATGCTACACTAGAAGTACCAATATGTAGGTATGATGCAGTTGATGCAAGGAGACTATAATGTAGCATGAGATGTGTCTGGATGATTGAGATGGATGCGTGATGAGTGATTGTGGTGGCTGTGGTATGTCTGTAGAGGATCCAGAGCAATGTGAAAAAAGAACAACGGGGGGTTGAACCCCGAAATGCAGATCTATAAAACAATTGAGAGAGATTCATGAGCAGTATTAATAGGTGAGAAACTGGTATGTATGCGGCGAGATCTAGGCGAGGTCTAGTACCCATTGATAAATAGTGGCGGTGCACCTTTCAGTGCCTTGTATTCCTCGCCGGCCAACCAGAACGGCTTGTAGATGGCTTCGGGATTTTGGAAGTCGTTGTGCACGACGTTGACAAGCGAGCTAGTCTCCATAAGCTTAGAGATTAGCTTTCGGGAAGGTGAGTCTGGCTCGTAGATCTGGGCCCACTGCTGACCCAGCTCGTATGCTTCGTCCTAGAAACCATGATCAGTGGATGGAACGTAACAAGACAACGAGGAAGGGTCACACCTTCCACGCCATGAAGCTGACTGCTTCTACGATGGTAGGTTGGATGATCTCTTTACCAGGGAACACACCCCATGTCACAGCATTGGGGCCATCAGAGTGCGTGTTGGTTGTTAAATCGCCGCGACTGTTGATCACGTAGTATGTGATGTTGCTGTCCCGCTCGATATGTTTAAGAAGGAGAGAAAGGAGCGTAGGGTCCACAAAGAACTCCAGGTAGGCCTAGTAGCGGACATCAGGAGTTATGGCGCAAACGGTCAGCGCATCGTCCGTACCTTCTGGTAGACGAAGCCATTGCTGGGGCCCCACCCATGTACCTTATCGTCGCTCCGTACGCCGTTTACAGCCGGCTGAGAGTTGATAGTCAAGAAGCCCAACTCGTTCATACGTGCTAGCTGCTTCGAGATAACACTTGTCTCGGAGGCTGGTACTTGATCGGACCATGGAAGGGCAGACAGATCCTGAGCACAGAAGCGGGCAAAGAGTGTGGCGATGTCGGAGAATGCAGTCGGATGACCCCAGAGTTTAATCGCGTCCTCTTTCTGGAAGTGGTATTACCCTATTAGATTGAGGCGATCAAGTGATCACAAGGCACAGTACGCACTGTCTGCTTTATTCCAACACCATAACCATCCAATTCGCCATACGCGGGACTCCGTGAATCTCCAAAGCGTCCATTCGGGTATTCGTCCCAGTTTTCGGTTCGCGAGATGTAGGATTTGGTCCTGTTTGCCCAGAAGATGGGACGGATGTTCTCCTGGCGCCTGGTTGGCGTGAGGGACTGAATCGTCGAGGAGTTGACATCAAAATTGGACGTAAAAGTTGGGCATTGCTTACCTGCCGCCAGGGCAGAGGCTTGATGGTTTCTACCCGGGGAACGAGATTAAGCTCTTCAAGCAACATTTTAGTACCCTTCTCCAGGTTCATGGTGTAAAAATGCAATCCACGAATCCCATTATCTGCCTTGAGTATCTGCCTGCACATATCGGCCACCAACTTCGTCCCGATCGCTCTAACTTTCTCGTCGTCGTTCTTGTGCGGCTCTAGTGCATCCAGGAAGAATTGCGGAATGATGGTCTTTGCCAGACTCGTCGCACGCATGAACCCGTTCCATGTCTGAATGGGGGCAACGCCAGGAACGATGGGGATAGTGATTCCAGCGGCGCGAATGGCCCTGACCCACTCGATGAAAACCTCAACGTCGTAGAACATCTGCGTGAAAATGAAGTTGGCACCGGCATCGATCTTCTCCTTGAGGTATTTCATTTCGAGGTCGCGCTCCTCGGGAGGGAGGAGTTGAGTCTGAGGGAAACCCGCGACGGCGATATCGAAATAATCGCCGTATTCCCGTCGTATGTGCCGTACAAGGTCGATTCCGTACATGAAGCCACCTTCTACTGCCTCCCACTCCTCCTTTCCAGCCGGAGGATCGCCTCTAAGGGCGAGAACGTTGCGGCATCCGTGCTGTTTTGCTTCCTGAAATAGGGTAAGTTAAGACGCGAAAATGGTACATGGCAAGCTGCGCACTCGTAAGGCAATGTCTACTTTCTCCTTCGGCATATTGGTGCATGTTAAATGCATGCACGTTTCTATTCCGATTAAACTCTGGCATGTCTTGACCATCTCTGAGGTCAAATCTGAGGTTCTCCCGCCAGCGTTCCTAAATAAGACGTTAGTGTTATTGAACTAGACAATAGTGGATACTCACCATGTTATGTCAATGAACTCCGGGCCAAGAGCTCTCATACGTTCTATACGATCTAGGAGATTTTGCAAACCCTGCACGGCGCAATGGGCATTGGTGGACGGCATGAAAATATGAGAGGATGTTGACTTGCCTGAGCAGTTCGCGGCGGAAAGTATTCAAAGGACCACCATACTTTATTCTCCTTTACAGACTGGTCTATTTTTTGGCTGATTTTCATGGTAGCCCAATGTGCGAAGTGGTGACCCAGGCGAAAGAGAAGGAGGGAACAAATAAAATGCAAGGTGACTGCTGCAGTATAAATAAAAACTGATCGAACCAGAACCATCAAATCTACGATCGGTGATGCCACTTTCGGGGCACATGCGCAGGCTGGCTGAGCAAGCGCGCTGTAAGTGAAATTGACAACTTTTCGTCCTCGTGCATCAGCTCAAATCATTTTCGACGCAGCCCTAGCACCTGCAGGTCCACATTGTACGTTTCTCGCGTGAGTCAATATCAATATCCGGGTTACCTCAGGTTACCTCCGAGGCTCACCGTCGCAGCATACGTAAAATCAGCGTACTTGGCTCTGAAACGAGGCTCAACACGTAAGGAGAGAAAAAGACAAGTGTTGAAATATTCCGTTGACGAAACAAAGTAATGTGAGGAAGCACGTTCCTCAAACGTTCTTCCCACCGCGTGTTATGCAAGCTGTAGTTTCTTCTCTTCAGGCTTGTCATACGAAATCGTGATATGTTTAGGCCTGCAGTCAAGTCTGATAGGCTAGAGGGAGGAAAATGATGAATGCAGAGGGTAGTACACATGAAGGGAATACATTGGGAGGTTGAAGATCATAATAATTACTGAAATGACCAAATGGTAGAAGACTGAGCGTCCGCTAAAACCGAATTGGAGCGTAGAGCTTACAAACAGGAATTGTCCAGTTAGTTTTCAGCGAGCAGCACGATACAAGTCGCAAATATGGCAGCCACAACAACGCCCATGATTGCAAGGTGTGGCCTGCGCGAGTCCCATTAATGACTGAAAAACGGAAGAGTTGAAACATGGAACCTACTTGACTCCAACAAGAAAGGCTCTCGTGTCTCGTAAATCTCGAAACCCGTTTTGGTATTCCCAAACACCGGCAATGATTGTCGCCAGAGAGGCTGCTATTTGAACGCCAGCAAGAGGTAAGCTGGCCTTGTCTTCCCTTTTTGAAGAATCATCTTTTGGATCGGGAACCAGGCGCGCGCGAAGGAGCAGGGAGGAGGAAAGAAGGGAGAGCAGAAGGGCAAGCTTTAAGTGCGCCAATAGATTCCGTTCAAGCATGCAAAAGTCCCTAGCAGTACTGCCAGTGTTGGGGACTATGTGGCACGATATGCTTGTCGTTGGAGGGGTCATTACGGGTATAAGTACAAAGAAATAAACTGCGAAAGGATGAGATAAGTGAGTCGGAGTATAGAGTTTGAAAGGCACCTTATGTACAGTGAACAAGACACTGGCCACCCCAGCAGTGAGCACGAAGGAACTCAATCTTGGCTGTTCGGCTGTGGAGGGAGTCCGGTCACGCGAACGTAAAGTACGATCACGTGTGAGTTCGCGCATGCCGCAGTTGGACCCTGTTTGGTTCAAGTTGACTTTCCATCCATCCATAACGACTCCAACGACTCTCGGCGTGAAGGACTGGCGGGCGGTGTAAATCTAGCAGCAAAGGCATACAATGGGTTTCTTGAAGCGCATATTCTCTATCGGGAGCAAGAAGAACAAGAAGCAGCGTCCACAGATCGTTCACAATGTGGATGCCAGACTCCGAGCCATCGAAGAGGAAGAGCATGAAGCTGCAGTAGGACGTCTCCTGCGCTCATCCTCTACCCGTTACGCGGTTGTCTCGGAAGTCGATTTTTCCTCTTTGCCTCCCCTGCGTAAGTTGCTAACCCTTTTGGAAGCATCGCAGTGCCAACTTTTAACATGTTTTTTTTAGCCCATCCAATCAACAATGTGATCCAGACTCCTGCCGCCTCCACTGTCAGCCTTGCAAGCAGCACTATGAGCCAACGCGGTACTTACAATGTCACGCTTCATAAACGCAAGCAACACAGTCTCACCGAATTTCCCAATGCTAATCGGGACCTTCCTGATGAAGCCATGACTCCTCAACGGCCTTCTAATCTAGTTCAACCTAAAGATACCTCTCACCTTCTAGAACTTCGCTCGCATCCCTCTGTCGCCAGTTTACTGGACATGTATGACGAACATGGACGTATTCCAGCACAAGCCTTCTCAAACAGTCCTCCCTCTCCCGACAAACCAGGACGTGCACAGACTCAGCGGAATGGATCTACTTTGCGGCAGCTGCTAGGAGAACCTCCTAGTTTGAATTCGAAGGACGGTTATGGACCCAGTTCCACAGAGGGCGACATTTCATGGGCTGAACGATTCCTGGGGTTAGTCGATTATCACCTCTTAGCAGTTAAGATCTGATATTATCGCCTTCAGTGAAACTGATAGTGTATCCTCCGCTGTATCGTCTGTCGACCTTCCCACCCCACGCACCCCCAACACTCATTTCAATAACCAGGCACATGGTAACAACGACCACCACGACCCTTCGTTCACTACGGACCACAATCTTTCTATGAACACGTACGAAAATCCAACAATTTCATCGATGGAGGTGGAATTAAGCATTGCTGACTCCCTTCCTTCTATCGAATACACGTCCAAGCACAACAATCCTTACGCGAATCCTGATCCCGCAACCCCTCAGAGAGCTTCTCAGGTTTTCGGATTCTTAACAGAACGAAGGCGGTCCAGATACGTTGAAGACCAGGAGCGATCCCTGCCTGAACCGCCGAGCACCTTCAGTGTCTCCTCCGATGAAGGGTCGCCTAATAACAACAATGATGGCCGCTCTCAATTTTTGGATGACTCCTTCGATGTAATGGCTGCTACAACTGCACGCCCTGCGATACCTATTCCTTTATCCAGCGACACCCTCCTAGATTTCCGAGCGGATATCGACCTTACACGACCAATCACCTCACCAGAAGAGTCACCAGAGGACTCTTTTCAACCCATGCAACCAACCACAGACGACAATGCCGAACGCATCTATACGGTTGCCGAAACCGTATGGGAGGCTCCCACTCCTCGAAGGAGGGGGAACACCATCGATGCCCCCACACGGGTTATCGTTACGGCGCCGACTCCCTCTGGCAAACATGAAATGCCAACACGAATTCCTCGCGGGCCGAGGGCCCAGTCGAGAAGGGTGTCGACTGCCAGCAATAAAGTACGGAGAGCGTCTACTCTCGCAGACCGTTCAACAAATACAGGAGTCTCCCACTCCACCGATCCATTTACCCCTGTGCTTCCCAAACACCGATCACATCGACGCTCCCCCTCCAACTGTTCCTCGACACATTCACGTAAGATGGATATAGGCCTGCCCACCCGTTTGCAGGAGAAGGGCTCCAGAAGAGAAAGCGGCGCCCGCTCTATTTTGACGGAGCTGAATAAGGAGAATGGGGCAGAACTATCCGTGAACCGTACGCTGCCGTCGACTCCGCTACGCTCCAAGTCCGATTCCAAATCGTTGTTCCGAGCTGCCGTCACTCCAAGGATATTCCGGCCGCCCGCTGGAATGACACCCTCCCCGGCCTCGTCGTCGGAGCTCTCTCCAGTTGGCAAGCAGCTTATGCTGAATGTTCGGCAGCAGCGCTCGAAGGCGCGCGAGGGTGAGCGCCAGAAAAGTGGGGGGAGGTTTGGCTTCGGGAGACTTTGAACACTTGAGTTTCGTTAAATTATTCTTTGTATCATGCTCTGTCCTCGCATTAGCTTTGCAATTGTTATCGATGTCCGTTTTCTGTCCAAGCTTCCACAAAAGTGGCAAGACTGGATTCTACCCTTTGAAGTTACTAATCGAGCCGGCATTTCACGGCTACTGATGGAACCCTTCTTTCTCAACACCCAATGTAACCTATGTGAACTACCAAACCAGCCTTTGAGGGACTTTTATGAAGGGG
>JABCKH010008247.1:0-10800 GCA_018851285.1 Lyophyllum semitale | reverse complement strand
ATTCAGAAAGGACTTAGACAGGTGTTGCATGGCTGATGGCAGTCTGATCGGAGTCTGATCGGAGTCCGATCAGACTCACAAGTTGGACTTAGTTAACATTTTTATTGACTTGAGTTACAGTCCGATCGGACTCTTAGGACAGTCTGATCGGACTCCGATCGGAGTCCTAGGAGTCCTAGGAGTCCGATAGGACTAGGTGGGGGAGTGTAAAGTACTGTCTCGTTTCCACCATTGTTCCATTGGTTCTTGATGACACGATGACGATGGACGCACAATTTGTGATGGTCGATGGAAAATATGATGGAGAGAGGGCTGACATGGACATGGACGCTGCAGGGATTCGCCAGGGATTCGTGCAAAAAATTCCTCTGGCTGATCGCCAAGTAACACAGAGGAGGTCATAACAATTGTAAGATTCCGATTCCTCCCGCCCGTGCCGTCTTTGAGAGCAAGAGTGAAGGTGTTCGACATGCTAGTGGTGCTCGAAGTTCAAGTTGAACTTGCTCGGGCTTGTGACATCCCAGTAACCTGTCACATTTGGTCAGCATGAAGACACAGTGGCTAGCCGAATGCAGACGAACTCCGGGTTCTTGGAGAAACACTGTATATATGTAGGGTAGTCGGTATGGTGACGTGGTGGCGCAGTAATCGAAATTGCGACGGCACAGTGGTAAACCGCTGTCATGCTTCATGGTGATGCAAACAACTGCTGCGAGAAGGAGGGAAGGTGGATGGAATGAACGTGAACGACCGAAATGGCTCTGGAACTGTAGAACACAGGCAGTCAGAAAGAGATCGGTCCCTGTCTGGCATGAATTCACTGAGTCGTATGGATGCCGAGGTCATTGAAGGAAGCGAAGTGGAGAACGGAGGGGTTGAGGATGTGACTGGGGTGTCGGTGGATCTTGGCCACCCTCAGTGAGAGCAGATGGCCAGAGCTTCGTAGTCAAAGATGGGTGGTAGTCCAAATTTGCGCGATGATGGCTCAAAGTATGGTGAACACAGAAGTTTGGCGGTCAGGATCCTCCAGATCAGGGAAGAGCAGTTCAAGGAGGTATACCAGGTCCTTTTCGGCAGGTCCATTGCGGAGAATCGTGGCGATAGACTTGAAAGCGACCTGGACAACTTCCAACTCTGTATTTCCGGTTTACTGGATAGTATCGAGCACTTGTCTGATAAACACAGGGAGCGATTTGTCGAGGGATTTCAGGGGACTGGTGTCATGCTTCTCCAGATGGTAGAGTAGATTAGGTAGAAGCCGAAGATTCACGGCATCTGCAATACGAGCTGTCGGCGTCTGCGAAGAAAGCTTAGCAGTCGTTGCTTCCGCCTCCTTCCCGACGTCATCGGGATTCGCTTCGTCTCCTTCGTCCTCCGCATTCCCCTCTTCGGTCTCAGGCACAATCTCCTCCCTCGGAGAGTGGAAATTGTCCGATAGATCCACTAACGTGCGGACGTAGACTCGTTCAGATTCGTCTTTGGCTTCAAGTACTTCTTAGCCAAAGCGTAATATGTACCCCATCCCAAATGCTTTGCCATGCGCCCGGTTGTGAGAATAGCGTCGTTCACGAGGTGATGATCCACTGAAGTAGTGCTGGTGACGTAATTTCCGATAAGAGGCACAAAGATCTCAGTGAAGGTGTTGCTCCAGAGGTGACCCTCGTTACAATAAAGGCGACGGAGTGCCCTTGAACGCCTGTGGACTTGACCATGGAGAATGTTGTTGAAGAAATTCGCCTCCTCGTCGCCGTCGGCCAATAAGACCCTCATATCTTGCAATGATGTCAGGCGGCTGCACCGAAGACCTCGGCATGGACAAGCTCACTCTTGGAACGAAGTCCATTCTGGGCCCGGGAAAAAGGACTCGGAGGAATGTAAGCTCGTAATTGGAAGCAGGCTGCGCAGCCACCAAGTCGATGAAACGTCGCATTGCGAACGACGGATTATTGCGCAGAGTGAGCTTGGCAGAGTCTTGAATGGAATGCAGCATGTTGTAGAGGAGGGGAAGCCAATCAGAGGGGGAAAGAGTCTTGTGATGGGCTTCGTTCAACGCTCCGAACACCGCCAATCGAGGGTCAAAATCTGGCCGGTCCATGCGTCTCGGCGAGTATGCATTGAGCATTGAGTGAATCTACCAAGGCGGTCAAGCTCTGCAGCGACGTAAGCGTTGGAAGGCAGACACGAGGCTGAGTCTGGCTTGACGAGAATGAAGGGATTGGAAGAGTCGAGACAAAAGCACATACATTGCTTGTCCGATAAACGCTTGAAGCGCTGTCGGACAGGTCAGGAAACAGCTGTATGAGACTTGCTATGATGTTGAGCAGGTTAACCGTGACCTTCGCCGGAACGAGGTTGGGAGGCCGTTTGAGGACGGGGTGAAGAGCCTGAGCAAGGTTGTTACTTGTGTGGAGTCTGTGGAGAACTACACAGTTTTGAGAAGATACTAACTTGGTGCTGGGCGAGTGGCAAAGCGATTGCAGTGACACCCTTTGTGCGTTGCACGAAAATGTATACGTTGGACATGAGCAGAGAGACATGGGTACGATGGCATCTCGAATGCCTTCGCCTACCGTAGGAGGCCCAGACGGTTAACAATGTAGCTCGGTTTCGGTATAGATTCCAGACGGGTTATCCTTCGTCTTTAACGAGATACCAGTCTAATATGAACATAAGCCGAGGTCTAACAAAGGATAAAGACAAGCTTAACACCTACCAATTTGTCGGCAGCCACATGTGCTGAGGCTATGTTGATTACATCCTTGACGACGTCAACATAGTTGCCGGAGACATTGGGGTACCTGATTGAGATTGTCACGTCTAAAAGAGTTGGGATGGGTTCGGCTACGTACTTCCATGATTTCTCCTGAATTTTCGCACTGACAGCTGCGAACATCCAAGCAGCGTGTTGGTTCAAGGATTCTTTCTCCGGAAACAACGCGTGGAGCACCATTGCCTTATCATTATTGTGCCTGACACCAAAGAAATGGGTATGGAAGCGATGCAGAAGAAATGATTCACGTACTGGGCGACCTCGTCAAACATCAGAATAAAACCATACCCATACTTCTCGTATATGACTTTGAAGCGGCTCGGGTCGTTGAAAACTGTCTTGATACCTGTGAAGGTATTGAGTACCTTGGGAACTGGGAGGTGGGGTGGTCGAAGGTGTACTTGTGATCCAATTTCTGGCGAGTCAAACTCTCCTTCATCTTGGAGGGCATGAAGAAGGGGTAGAGAGAGTGCACAGAATTCTTCGAGTACGGTTAGGATGAGACGGAATGCAATGTGAGGAAAGTAATACTCACCCAAGGGCAATGGCGTGGTAAATGGCGAAGGAGGAGCTTCGGGACTTGAATCGAGACGTTATTGCGGAAAGAAAGGAGCAAACTAAAAACATACTTTCACCCTGACCGCCGTTGTTCATGTCGTGCTGGCAGTCATGGAATCCCCAGGTAGTGAGATTGATGGCTAAAAAGGTACATTGGCCTGATATCCCTGCCCATGGTATCGACCTTACGAGTAAAGTCACTAGTAAAGAATCTGTCTCCAAGGCGATTGCATCCCCGAGAACACCACAAGTGGTCTGAGGGATATCAGTATCTATCTGGACAGTTATGATCCTCAACACACCGTATGTCTGCAGGCGAAGCGCGATCTGTCCGTAAAAGGCATCGTTGATTCGGCCTGGAGACCGGTCTGCCACATTCAAGGTTTGATGATTGTGATAATAATCTATGTAGAAGCTGCATGCATACATAGAGCTCCAAGTTGTCGACGTGACCGTATAAGCGATGAGTGGTAGCCTAAAATCAAAGCGAAGATGAGTCCATGGTCATGATCCAATAACGAACATATGCACAGCAATTTCTGGATCTGGGTTCCAATCCTCGAACGTCTCGAACTCTGAAGTAAAAATCTCAGTATGAAGTGTCCGGTCCTCAACTAGAGCCTCAACTCACGTTTCAGACCGAGGAACTTCCTGAACTCATTCATTGTACACACTCCCCACCCCCTTGACTGTTCAATGCCCATAATCTCTACGAGGCGTGGAACCTCTGGCGTTCTACGACCACGGAAAGCTCCAGCTGGAGTCTCCGTCGCGGCGTGTAGGATCTCTGCAAGATCATTGTCGGAGAATCTACCATCTGGTCCACGCTCGAGACTAACGCGGTGAGTGTGAGTGGATATATCTGCATCATATCTGACCAGATATGAGAGGCGAGCTGATACGGAGAATGTGCACTCCGCAGGATTGACGGGAACGTCGTTGAACACTTTAGCTATCGTTGCGATGTCTGCCAAGTTCAGCTGTGGTTGTTATCAGATAGGTGAACTCAAAACAAGGACAAGTATTAGTACCTGATCAAAAGGCTTGCCACCGAAGGCGCTGTTGAACATATCTTCCGCCCATTTCACATCCCGGGCGGATGTAGACATTGCGTCTCTGGGCGCTACAAGCCAATCGTAGATCTTTGGGAGCACCTGATTGTCATACTCGACGACGAGTTTATAAGCGTCCTCGGTACTCCATGAATTGAAGAGCTCCAAAAGCGTTGACGGCGCTTGTCTGGGTATTCTCCTTATCAAGGGAGGTGGGGCGGGGCGATATGAAGGACGCGAAGCAGGCTACCATGTACGGGGTGAAGCCGAATTGCGCGGGGGAGCCAAAGAGGTCCGCGAATCGCTTCAGGCCCAGTTGTCGTAGGGACCGAACAATCTTGGACGACGACCTGGTGTTGTCGTGATTCTCAGCATCGTCCACCACCTCCTCGCCTTCCGCCGACTCTTCCTCCTCATGGACCAGGCTCCACACGCCGCTGAGCATTGCAATCGAATCCACGGTCATCCCAATCAAAGTAGGCCAATACTCCACCAAGTTCGGGCCCAGGTTCTTCAGCACATCACCGAGCAGCTGCAAGAATCCACTCTGCTGTTTGTCCGCTACCCCCGCCTCCACCGGCGCCAAAACGTACGGCCGCTCCTGACCTGCGCTGGAAGTCGAGTTCAACGGGTGCAGCATCGAAGAGCAACTGCAGCTCCTCGGTGCAGCCTCCGAGGGCGCTCAGGACGGCGGCGCGGCGGTCGGCCCCACGCAACGAGCTTTTCTTCTCTAACATCAAACCAAAGAGCAGACGAATGACGACATCCACGACGGCGCTCCTGCCTTGCGGATCAATGAGATTAAAATTGATCGACGTCAGCTCGTCGCGCCAGCACATCTCGTGAAGGAAGCTACGGATTTTGTCCTCGTGCGAGGTGGGTGGGGTGGCTTGTAGGTGACGAGACAGGTGAGGGCGATTGATTGTAGAGCACAATTAGGATGTGGCAAGAGCGAGATGTAGAGGGCGGGTAGGGATCCCGTGGAGTAAAGTGCGTTTACATTAGTGAACTTTGAATATAGGTTTAACCATGCAGTCAGCTTCTGCCTCAACATTTTCGAGGGTGCCATGCTCGGCTAGCGCCAAAAAGCACGAAACAAGCTCGCGCTTGTCTGACTCGGCCAGCGAGGAGCATTCGCCGAGGGTTGCGAGTAATAGGAATTCGTATAAATGTGAATAGGCCGGTCCTTGGAGCTTTGAGCCTATATCAACATTGAATCAACATGGAACACAAACAAGCAAGTTAAATTTTACCTTGAGCAGCTCAGAATCCACATGGGTAGCGTCCATTATGAAAAAAGGAGCCTCCACACGAGACCAAGTTTGCAGGCGCTTCGTCATGTTCTTCGCTTCATCACCCGAAGCGGCGAGAACCCCCTTGATGTCTACAGTGATAATGACAGATGAAAAGAAGCGGGACAGTGTGAGGATGTCGTTCAACTCGGTAGCCTGCAAAAACATCAGTCAGACCCTTCAAACGCCATGTAAAAACAGTAATAAAACATACTGCCTCCTCTCCAGCCCCGCGATCCCACGCCCCAAGCCTCCCCGAAGTCCATTTCTCAATCTTCTCCCACCACACCAGCCTATCCGTCTCCGCATTGCTCAGCTTCCTCACCCTCTTCAGCGCCGCCAAGAACCCGGCGCTCCTCAATAGCAGCGGCGCGACGAGCTTCCACCCTCCCCACCCTAGTTACACGAGGCACCTGTTCAGCTGAGCGCAAACACCAGATCGTCGATGTTAGCAGCCGTCGTCCACAGGTGCTAAAGGAACTTTAACCCCAAGCCAGAGCGCCATCTTGGCCGCGGTAAGGGCGGCGGTGCTGATTTTGAGGAGCGCGAGGAAGGGGGAATGCTGGGGAGGTTGGTGAAGAGGGGGCTGAGCTGGGGTTCTGAGAGAACGTGTGTGTTAGGTTTATGTATGAAAGGCGTGAGAGGGGATATGCATATGTGTTACTCGGGAGCTGGTGGTCTGCGCTGGGAACTGCTGCTATGATCTCGAGCATCCGACGGACGCGTTCGATGTCGGCCAACGAGGTACTGTCCATAGACTTGATGGTATGGAAGATTGCCGCACGAGGGTGAGTGGGGGGTTGACGTGATATGTGAGTGCAGTGAGAACTCAGCGGAGGAGGGAGTATGTTATTTCAGGCGATTGGCTCGACAGATGGTACATCAAGAGCAGGGTGTGATCGAGGGTGTCACTGTATGAAGCGTCTGGGACATGGACTGTATTACACATGGGTCAGCAATCTGATAGTTAACGTTTTTTCTGTACCTTGCATACAAACACAATAATTCATGCAGAGGCATCTTCTAGGCATCTTCTACGCCTTCCCGTCACCTGCAAGCAGTATTACCGACTTCTCGCGCAGCCCATTGAGCTTCCGCAGACCTCCGCCATCGCCCCGGCGGTGCGACAATAGAATGGAGTTGGTGGAGAAGAACCACTTGTGCGGTGATATTTGGTCGCTTCTATCAAGGGTCGTGAGGTCGGCGAAGGGTTGTATGATTGGAGGAGGTCCTGTCACTGGGCCACGAAACTGAACAGCTCTGTCAAACTGTATGATGTGCTATCGAAGGAAGAGAAGGCGGTGTGGAGCTGCTAGGCGTATGCAGCCAGTTCGGCACCGCGGCGGGGAAATACAAAGGTCGTGGACGCATCACTGGCGACGACCCACTCGGAGTTGGACTTTGAGTGGAAGCGACTGATCCTGCAGCGAGCTCGAACTCTCTAGGCGGTTCATCAAAAGAAATCGATGGAGTAGAGAACAAGGACACCGGCCCTTCTAGTCAGGAGGGGGTGTTGTTCCTTCTGGGGGAGTTGAGGCAGTCGGGCACTGAAAGGAAAAGCGTGGGCGGGGCAGGTCCGGAGTCCATGGAGAAGTTCAACCACAAATTGGGGTTGCCGGAGACTAGGAGACAGTTGGAGAAAATGGACAACTTGCAGGGCATGAGAACAGATGTGTCGGCGAGCTGACTGCCGTTCACACTCACACAGAAGGGAGATCCGAATTGCTTGGTCGGTTGCAGGGCTTTGTTTCCTGGGGCGTGCCGTCTGCTGGCGCACCAGGGACGTCATGTCCTTAAGAGGCGGTGTTACATTGGAAATGCTCGAAGCCACTGAGAACAGAACAGAGAACAGAAGTGCCGCGATCTCCGCTGAAGGTGCCATGGCGGCGACAGCCATCGCCAGAGACGTATAATACAATGGGAAGGTGATGCCGTACATCAGGTATGTATAGCCTGCCCGCGAGGAGTCGAAACCGACGGTCCAGAACCAACATAAGAAAAAGAGCGACGAGCCCAAAATGTTCCAGGGAAGTTCCGCCAGATACTGCGACGTGATCAGGGCTGTCCAACTGAATATCCGACTGGGACGTTCCCGGATTTCATAAATCTTGCGCGTGTTCAAGAATGGAACCTGGATCTGGTTGGATAATGGCGCCGAAAGGACAGTCGCCATGTAAACCGCCTGCGAAGCCACAGAGTCAGTGCAAGGCCTACGATACTTGGTGCCAATACTTACGAAGAGTTGATTCTGAGTTCCTTGCTGTGTATTTTTCGCCTTGAAAAACGTGAACTGGAATGGAGATATTAGGAATCGAAAACCGCCACAGAACAAATGATCACGAACCCCAATGAAGAGACCACCAAAGATGTTCAGAATTAGTTTTGCCATGAGATAGGTGGGATTCCTCCAATGTGCCCGCTCCTCACGGAATATGAGCTCTTTCACCTGAAGATACCAAGGTGAAGCAAACTCGGAGTGGAATGTCGCCGCGACAGGAGGACGAGTTCTCCCCTCCACATCAATGGCTTCGAGTTGTCGCACGGTCTCCGCCGCTTCTTTGGAGTTCTTCCAAATAGCATGCCTGGAGGGATTCAGTTTAGCTTAGGTATACGAGAGAAGATTTAGCCGTACCAATCCTCTTTACTTGTAGCCGTAGCACCCGCGCCGATGACGTCCAGCATGAATTCCGCCCTGCATGACAAGTTCAAAGATCACCTCGTGGTCTGAGAGGAGCAACTCACGGGTTTGCATCAGGTTCGCAAAGAGGTGACCCGTTATTCTCAAAGTAGTTTATAACCGTAGTCGCATTGTGGCCAAGATCACCAAAGTACACTGTTTGACCGCCTTTGCGGAGCAAAAGCAGCCTATCGAAAACCTGAGCAAATGTAAGTTGAGTTTTGGCTATCAGGCAGCATATAATTAGGGACTAACCTGGAAAAGTTCAGCTGAGGGCTGTTGAATAGGTCAGTTGCTTCTCTGTGTCATCACTCATAAACAAGTGATTACCTGGTGAATCCTGTAAAACACGCCTCAGGAGTTAGAAAGTCATATAACCAGCTTTCAGACGCACGTGCAAAGAATAGCCTGACCACTATCAGCTAAGTTCCTCAAGAACGCCATGATTGCCCAAGCACTCTGAGAATCCAAACCCGACGTCGGCTCATCAAGGAACAAAAGCAACTTCGGCTAGAGTAAAAAAAAAGAAATGCGGTGAATTGCAATTCTCCCGTATACAAGATAAAATACCCACCTTGGCTGCCAGCTCGACCCCAATCGTAGTGCGTTTACAGTGTTCGATGCCCAAGGACCCGATGGTAGCTTCGGCGAAAGATTCCAATCCACACATCTTCAGACACTCCTCAACGCTGAAGCTGCATGAGATACACTTGTTGGAAGAAAAGTTTGATACCACGTACTATGCTTCCTTCTCAGCATCCGGGACAGACGCAGGTTGACGGAGCGAAGCAGAGAACATCAAAGCATCGCGAACGGTATCAGTCGGCACATGCGTATCCATCTGTTGACAGTATCCACTAGAACAAACGAGGTCAGAGATCAAAGTCATTAGCAGTCCTAGTTCTTCATTCGTACGTTTGAGCTCGGAAATCCGGAGGGAGTCTTTGGCCATTGACGAACCGATCGCCCTCGACAACGCCAACATCCACACGCTCAGCCAGGACATTCAGCAGAGTCGTCTATCATAGCGCATCAATCAATTCATAAGCACAAACTTCAAGCAAGGGATATCCCACCTTTCCCGCACCAGATTCACCCATAAGCGACGTCAACTTTCCAGGAACGACATACCCTGACACATCATCAAGAAGCACCTTTCGACTGCCCGATACCGGCACAGAATACTTGAGATGGTGCCAAGAAAACGTATCCTTCGCCTTTGGTGCAGCAGCAAGCGCCTTCTCAGCCTCTCCATTATCCCGCTCAGCCACGGTTGGCTCGCTGCCAGCAGTAGACTTCTCCTCGTCCACCTTCTCCATGGCTTTTTCGAGTACGGGGGACCTGGCTCTGCGCTTAAAGAGGACTATGAACGTCTGCCCGGAGAGCGAGGTGTTGAACTCTGAGAAGACGAGGAGCGCGGCGATGAATGCGGCGCCGAACGCGACGACAATTCCAAAGTCCTTCAAAACATGGTGAGCTTTGTACAGAGGACAACGAAGATATTGACGAGACTCACCCTCCATAGATTGTGATACGAATATCTGTACGAGAGCTGGAGGAACTGGTTGCCATCGACGTGATCCTGACCCGAGATGCCTCCGACCGTAGGGCAGACTTGGTTTGCCAGGTTGACGTTCTCGTACCCAGGGCCATGGGGCACGAGTGACGAGCATTTGCCGTTCAATGTGTGGAACTTGTTCACCATGACACCTTCAAATCCATACCGAAGGGGCTAGAAGAAAACATGAGCAACATGCATAGCAGGATTGGAGACAGGCGCCTATGTTGATGTACGAGATCCAACACAGAGCCCCGATCATAGACGGAATGGGAATAGTATAACCACTAGCACCGAAATGTCAGCTTGAGCGCGAAGAGAAAGCAGCGTTAGACGTACGTATAGATGACCATCGCGAGCAGCATAATCCCTGAGAAGGCCTGAGCCGTCGCTGCGGATTTGAACCCTGCTGCGATACTCCTGAACCAAGCCTTCATAACGATGGTCATGGAGAATAGGAATACATAGTATATGCTACCACCAAAGCAAAATCAACGTCCATTTCCAGACGAGGAGAAATAGCACTCACAAGAATTGACTAGCAGAATGTAACTGCAAGCCAACGATAAAGTATATCAAGATAGCGAAAATGATCGTGTTGACAAATACTATAGGAATGTCTACTAAAGTTAATGTAAGCCTGCATGTCTAGTTGTTAGAAGTGTGGACGGCATTGGCGAGAGATAAAATGTACGCTTCTATAAAAGGGTGATACATCGCTGCCTTCTGGTGGCGGTTGACAATCGGGCGCTGGTTAAACAACGCTGGGATCTCCGCAGTACTTTACACTCCCCCACCTAGTCCTATCGGACTCCTAGGACTCCTAGGACTCCGATCGGAGTCCGATCAGACTGTCCTAAGACTCCTAGGAGTCCGATCAGACTGTCCTAAGA
>JABCKH010008245.1:0-10850 GCA_018851285.1 Lyophyllum semitale | reverse complement strand
AGCAACCCGAGCGCTACAGCCTACAGTTGTAGCGGAGATTGAATTATTACTAAAACAAGTAGATCACATCGATCATGCTGCTTCATGCATATATAAGCGAGCGTCCGAATCGGACGGAAGCAATCTAATCTTCACCACCTATCCCTACCTTCCATATCTGGGAAGCTATCCTCACCTATACTATTCACCTTAACATAACCGTGCTGCTAAAAGATAGTTAGCCCATAATATGATACTAGTACTCGAGTACTATGAAAATACAAGCCTCGTCCATCAAATAAGCTTGTGCTAGATTATCATTATCTCAAATATTGAGACCACGACGGGGCGGTTACCATGTTAGAGGCATTGTGGAATGGGTATCATAGGTTAACTCTAGCCATACCTTTGAAACAGTACCATGATAGAGTGGGACTGCTGCTCATGGACTCCTTACGTCTGAAAGTACGTACTAAGTACTGTGCATGCTCTCGCGCGTTCGAGGCGTCGTGAGGTTAGTTTTATTTCATTCTTATTTTTCTCAAAGTATGCTTCAAGAATTAGAATTATCTGTAACTCCAATTCAAGAAGAAAAAACCCTTGTTCAACAGTCCATTTTTCCTATGACTTTGTCATAATTCTGCACAGTCGCTGCAGACTCTAGAGTACTTTGTCAACGCGCTTCCATTTAGAGCGCCATCACGCTTCCTCTTCCTTTTCGTGCCGCTACGATGCCGCTGGCCGAATTTGGTCTTCCCCGCTCTCAAGAACCCATCACCTGTCATCCCGAATAGGCAGGTCCTTGGGTGGGCTCACTGTCCCGTGGGAGTGGGCAAGGAATGAGAACAGCGGGCCGGGCCGTTGAAGTTGCGGCTAAAAATTGACCATGCTTTCACAAATTACCTACCATTTCGTCTTTGATATCGGTACGGAGTGATAAACAAGCTGAAGGTGATAGGCTTCCGATGTATAACTGTATAAGCGAAAGTAAAAGTACAGAGTTGCATTACCCACCACGACAGAAACCCAAACCAGAGAAAAGACAGCACTAGGTGAGTGTGCCGCGAATGTATGCACTAGTACTTAGCTGATAAATAACTACAATAAATGACTTAAAGGTGTTTGTGGATTACATTGTCCAAAGGATAACCGGTACCACGGTGGAAGAGTGCAAAGCGTGTGACGTATCGACAAAAATATCAAATAAGTTAGGTCCTATGTCAGAGCAGGAACACGACAGAGCATCGAATGACAGCAGGATTATCGTTTGGTATGCTGGAGGTATCCGCTAGAGTCGTAACCGTATGCAGGCGGAGGAGGGTTAACATCAATGTCGTAGTCATACCCATAATGGAGGTCGCGTGAAGCCTTCGCCTCATGCTCCTTCGCGCGAACTCCTGGGAATCCCAGGCTAATAGAGGCACGCGGCGACGATAAGACGTCCGAGACGCTTAACGCCGTGAAAGGAGCCAGCGGATCAGCGAAATGCCATGCACCGTCAGGCCGTCGCACTGCAATGCGCATGTCGGAGCCAGGGGTATGCTCTGCAAAGGATAGAGGTAAGGATACGCGTCGATAGAAGGAGATTTGTATAATCGTACTGAAGCGGGGAGTTTCGCCACCAGCTGACCCAAACGGTGTAATACGTGCTGCAGGATGTAAGCGATCTAGGCTTGTTGCTACTGGAGAGGATACAAAGGACTGCTCCATGTCATCTGCGTTGGTGGTGGATCGTCTGCGCTTCATCCGGAGTGTCGCATAGATGACGCCTGCTACCAGTAGGACTCCGATAACGCCCAACACTACCCCAACAATATTGAAGCGTGCATCATTTTGCGGAACCGCTTTACCAGACGATGTTGGTAAAGGTGATGTGCTCGAAGAAGACGCATAGGTGGACATAATATTAGATTCAGTGAACGGAACTGGGATGATGATTTCAGCGCATAACTTTATCTGGTAGAAAGGTATCTCACCGACTAGGACCAACGTATTCTACTTACAATTACTTGGCCTTCGTGAGATGAGTCGTCGTGTACTGCTTGAACGAAGAGAGTGGCGTTCAAGAAATAAGATATGGTGGTTAAGAAGAGAAGGGTGTTAGTGACTTCAAACGGCGGGAATCGAATGAGACGTCTGACGCCCACTCAAACACAAGATGAACCTGATTGGGAGGATTTGATGAGAACTGCCATATGTTGACAAAGGTCTTGATAGTTACGTGACGTGAAGGATACAAATTGCAGTTTTAAAGTCCAGATATATATGGTGGGCGTAGATAGTAGTCCTCGAGCCTGCAGAAACTGAATTCTAGCTGGACAGTCGAGAGATCGTCGAGAGACAACCGAACCCAACTTCAACATACCGAAGGAGTTCAATATTGATGGCGATCAACGTCCACGTGGTGTGGACCGCGGAAGCAATCCCGGCTTCCGAATGCCATACGCCTTACTTACCTCGCTCTACTATTTGATGGTCACGAACATACCGGGAACGCTAAGATTTATCCAAAGCTTCACTGGTTCAGGGGTCTGTTCTTTATCAATCGTAGCTGGTCAAAAAGCGGGCTTTAGATTCATGTCAACATCAAGCCATACCCCGAACCCTATCCCTGCGTCCTTCTTACGTGGTGGGACGTCGAAGGGAATCTTTCTGAATCGCTCGACACTACCAGAGGACCGCTCACAATGGGACCGAATTTTTCTAGGCATAATGGGATCTCCAGACCCAGAGCACGGAAGACAAGTAAACGGCATGGGCGGAGGGGTCTCCAGCCTCTCGAAGATCTGTGTCGTGGCACCGCCTTCGCCTACACAGAAGGAAGAAGGAATCGATGTTGAATATACCTTTGTGCAGGTCGGAATCCGCGACGCCAGCATCGATTATTCCGGGAATTGCGGCAATCTGTCGAGCATGATTGGCGTGTTCGCAGTCGATGAAGGCATCTGTACCCCTCGCTCACCTGGAACACACGTCACTGTCCGTTCCTTCAATACCAACACCCAGAAAGTAATCGACACTACCTTTCCTGTTTCCACCACCAGCCCGCCAACTCCGCTGCTGGAGAACCCCGAGACCACCATCGCAGGTGTCCCGGGATATGCGTCCAAAATCGTCCTGGAATTCGTCAATCCAGGGGGAGCTCGAACGGGAAAGCTCCTTCCCACCGGGTCGTCGCTAGATGATTTGACGATCCTGTCATCACAAGGTGGCGCCGAAAGAATCGTCAGATGTTCATGCGTGGATGCCACCAATCCCACCGTCTTCGTCCATTATTTCGATCTCGCTGGCTTCCTTCCCATCGCCGAGTACATACAAGGGACTTCATCTGCAGTCGGCGAGACCTTAGAATGCATCCGACAAGCAGCTGCGGTTAAAATGGGACTCGACCCGTCTGCACAAGCTCAGCCTAAGATAGCTATCCTTGGGGCACCCCACACGGACGAAGACCGTGTGCAAGGGGTGGACATTATGATGCACGCGCTCTCGATGGGCGTACTGCACAAGGCCGTCCCCATGACTGTCGGCTTGTGTGCCGGGGTTGCAGCGAACATCGAGAACACGCTAGCATGGGAAATTGTCCAGCGGTCGCGCTCGGGCCGCGCTCCCGGTGAATACAAGGATCTTGTCAGGATTCGGCACCCTAGCGGAGTCGTCGATGTCGGCGCGCAGTTTTCGGAAGATGGGATGGTGAAAAGTGCGAAGGTTGTGCGTACTGGAAGACGGCTGATGAAAGGCGTAGTGTGGTGGTGAAGTGGCGCATGCAAGCAGTATTGCAGCGCACCTTCCAAAGGTTAGCTCCAAATACCTGTCCTTTTAAATGTGGCTCATTCCACATATTTCCTCATCTTCAGCTCCCCAAGGTGATTTACGAGCTCATATCGCATTTATCCACCCGGGCATGATGGGAACACTAGTTACATCGTCATATCCTTCGACGCATGTGGAGCGGTACCTCGATCCAGGGACAGCTTGTCCACTCTGCGTGTAAAGTCGCTCCCGCCAATATTCCGAGCCCTACCGCGAAGAAACGTAGCATTTCTTCTGAGTGACCTTAACAAGGCTTCTCGATCCTATTTCCGCTCTATCAATATCATATTTCTTCGGTGAAACCCCATGAACCGTCTCGTGCTCTCATAACCAGCGGGAGCTGTGACCAGAATATTCACTCCACATACCGCCTATATCAAATTTACATGCCCTCGTGGTTGCCAATGACACCCTTGGAATTGAAGAATGGCGAGGAGAATACTCGGAGGAGTAAGGTAACTTAGGTGCGGCTTTCTTTGCACAATCTCTCTGAGTCTGATACGGTCTTCCTGTCGCCCTGCCTTAGCTTGCGTTTGGTTCGAGCCAAACATCATTGCGGTCTGCAGCCCAATCACACCACATGACTTCCGGCGAATCCTCGGGAAACTGGGTAGATGTCTCAATTCTGGACAATATTATTTGCGCAGTCAAAAGCAACCCGACATATCTTTAACGGAGTCTCGGATCGCTTGAAAGTTGAGACGGTGAATTATCGGCGCTCGAAACTGGTTACTTAAAAGCCGATTAATTAATCCAAAAAATCACCGGGCCTTTGACGCAAACAATGGTCTATCTCATTCTTGCATCGTCGCACGCGAACGAAGTCTACACCCTTGCCTTTGATCCCGCAAAGTCCAGTTTATCCCTAGCTTCATCTCTTACGATCGGACACCACCCTTCGTGGATCACGTCTTATCCGGGGGATCACTCTCTCATCTTTGCCGGTCTCGAGCAAGCAGATGGCAGGGTCGTGGCGATAAAATACGACGATGAGGGAAAGGGAAGAGTTGTCGCTGAAAAGTCTAGTGGAGGTGGCGAACCCTGCTCGCTACTGGCTACGAAAAACAAATTATTTATCGCTAATGTACGTCCATCCTTTCCAATCACTGTCTCCATTGTCACGATGAGCTTATTAACGCCTCGATTCTGCAGTACGGGTCTGGTGTTGTATCCTCTCTTCACATTTCTCCTAATGCACCATACCTCCTCGCGCCTTCGCCTAGCACAATTCAGCTCAAAGGATCCGGCCCGAATACATCTAGGCAAGAAGGATCGCACCCCCATGAAGTCTTCATCCATGAAGAATACGGCGAGCTTCTTGTGCCAGACTTAGGTGTCGATGTGGTCCAAAGATTCAAACTAGGTGACGATGGGTCATTGCACCATCGTGGTCAAATTCAGTACGCTTTGGGGGGAGGGCCTCGTCACGTCGTTTTCTACGGTACATCACAGGCTCTTCGTTTCATGGGGCAGCGCTAACAGGACCCATAGATGGACATCTTTACACGGTCCTTGAGCTCACCAGCATACTTGTAAAACACCGTTTCCCCCCTCTCCCCAACCTCCCCTCATTCGTTAAATCAACTCCTACGTTATCCAACCCTCCACCTCTGCCGAACGACATGCTCGCCGCTGAGATCCTTATCCCGACGCCCAACTCTACATATCCCACTCCATACCTCTACCTCTCCAACCGCAATGATACTTCGCCTGAAGGCGATATTATTTCGATCTTTGCCATCTTGGGTCTGGAGACACTTGAGCTCGTGACAGAGGTCAGGACGGGCCTAAAGCATCCTCGTGGAATGCTTTTCGGCGGCCCGGAGGACAAGTGGCTGGTTGTGGGGGGTGCCAATGGCGGTGGTGTCAAGGTGTTCGAGCGCGTCAATGGTGGGAAAAATCTGAAGTTGGTGGCGGAGAATCCTGGTGTTGCAGCGCCAACTGGTTTCCTGTGGAAGTGAGGCATGAAGGTGGTATGATAATATGAACAGTCGGAATGTGCTTGTCGTGTTTGACGTAAGCAAGACTGCACCCATTGTATGACCCGAACTGCGTTCTTCACTTTAATTGTAAGTAGCGCGAATGGGATATGATATGACCAGTCAGTCATAGGATCCTATCCGACACTCGAAGTACATAAATCATTTTACTTCTCACAAGTTTCGACTTCTACTACGACCATTGCCTACCCCGTATCTTGTCGCAACAATGGGTAATAAACATCCCGTTTCTTCCTCAGGTACCTGGCTAACTTGTCTAAGAGCTCGAGCTCGTCGAGCAAATGAAGAGCAACGACGTCTCTCCTGGTATTATTAATTTTTCGTCGAAGTCAACGTTCTTGTACGACTTCAATACCTGCTCCTCCTCCTAATAAGCTACGGAAGGAACTGCTAAAAGAAGTGTGTCGATGTCAGATGATGAGAGCGCCAACGCGGTCCCAGTCGCCACATTATTATCGGGCCACTAGGAATTGGTGTGGCATCGGCGTGCAAGGCGTGTGTGGCGTGGCACGCCATTAATATTGTAAATGAGCGTGCACAGTTAAGACTTTCAATCGTCGAACCTCGAGTGTATGTTTGCTGATAGTTAGGTCTTACTGGCACGGTGAACCAGAATAATGCCAACCGAATTATCTCATCAAAACCACTACCATAAAAGTACATCACATGTGTAAGTACCTGTGCTCAACAGGACGAGGTTACTCGCGTTATCAGTTCTTGAAATCCAGGATTCCCGCCTTGCCCCTGCGTATATTCATTACTTGTGAGCTTCTCTGCTCGACCTACCTTATTGCAGTAGACCTCGTAGGTACGGTGGTACGCAAGCCCTGTGACTGCTGCCTGCTTGACGAGCGCATATTGCCAGAAGGATGTTGTGAAGCTGTTCTTGTCTGGAAGACAACGAGTTAAAATGAACATATGATCGAAGCAACATCTATTTACCTGTAGGGGCATTCCACATTGGACTGAAAAGAAGTTAGTTCCTCTGTGTATCGTCAAGGTGAAAAATGCATACCCAGTGACCATGTCGTTTGCACCACATTGAGCCTTTTCCAGAATTCAGGGTGAAATGTACTAAAGAATGTAACGAATCTACTCACATACGATACTTCATCTATGTGGTTAAACTCAAAAACTTTAAGGCTGCAGTATATCGAGTGAGAAATGTTTTACTCCATGATAACTTGAAATACTGACCCTCCAGGAGTCCATGCAAACTCTGTGTAACATGATATTATATCAGGAACTGCGAATCAAATAAGCACGTCCGAGTCATCTCACCAAGAACATGCACCGTTGTCGGCAGTGGTAACCTCGAGTCGTATGCAGTTTTGTAGCATGCATACTGGGCAGCGGCCATTATACTGTCCGTGAAATACGCGCCTCCATCGGAACCTTTCAAGAAGGGGATTCAGACAGTGAAAAGCGAAAACTAAAGCTCATTTGTACCGTGCTTTTTATTGTGATGAAGATCCCCACAAGTATGGGTTTTCGACAAATCCACCTGACGAGCCATAGCTTTTGCAGCGTCAGAGTCCTGGGTTCCATGGAACAGAGTAACGGCACGCTTTGCAGAAGGATGTACCACCGGCGATCGTTTGTGCAACTTTGATTGAGGAGCACGGATGGCACACTGTTTTCGTTTCAGTAATGTGCATATATACGACAGAGTGGGCTGTTACTAACCGAGGTAGGTTTTTTGTGTGCGGGCAAAGCTTCAACGCTTGAAAGGAGCAGAAGGACTACCAATCCTGCCAACAAATATTTGAAGGGTGATTGAAGATGAATCGATTGCATGACTAAGATATGAGTTATACGGCCTGAATTTTGGAACTGATAATCAGTTTAGAGCACGAAGACAATCGTACAAATATAGAGACTCACAAGTGATTAGGTCGTTGGTTGGGGAAGGTTGCGAAGGTATTGTTGGGGATCTTTACGACCTTGTAAAAGATATTGATGTTAAAATATCGAAGGATGTAGCGGCTAGAACAAGCTAGAACTTACCGGCGTAAGAGGTTTGGTATGAACGTCAACGTTGTGGTTCTTGCCTGAGACGAATGGCCTTTTATAACCCATGTCGGCCTCCGGATTGGGTCATGTAGGGCTATGTAGGGTCATGTAGGCGCTAGAGTGACTCACAGCCTACACGGTACTGATCTGATGGTTTGTTCGTGGATCCATGATGATTGATTCTGAAGGGCATTGGGATTAGCTCAGGTGGCTGAGCGCCCACACCTGGAGCATCGATGTGGATCCACCGAAGCACGGCGTAGCCGCGGGCTTGATGAATCCCCGTCAGGTTCATACATACTTTGCATTCTTTCGGGTGGATCGTAGCAGTTCTCCGGGATTTTGAAAGGCGCTTGGAGTTTAGAGCAGCCTGCTAGACGTTGTTCTAAAAATGAAATGTTGGCCCAATGTTGGACTGGCTTAGACCGATTGCAATTTTTATGTAGTAGGCGCCAGAAGTAACTCACAAGGCTGATCTGATGGTTTGTTCATCATTTATCAGTTCTCTGATGAAGAAGTTCTACTTGAGCGCTGCGGGAGAGCGTGGGTTCCAGTAAAGGGAATCATCCGTGTGCCAGTACATGTAAGTGGCACTTTGTCCTCTGAGCGAAATCATATCACCAACAAATGACAATCGCAACAGCTGGCATGTCCGATACACCTACCGAGATTATCGAGAGGATCCTGGACTTCCTACACGATGATCACGCAGCGCTCTATTCAGCTAGCCTTGTGAGCCGCGAATGGATCTCTACACCGCGACATCACCTTTTCAGTCAAACGATAATCAACGAATTTCGCGTACCATACAGGGGCACAACCAAAGAAAATGTTCACTCGTTTCTTGCGCTCTCGCAATCGGAACATTGTACTATCCTACCCGCTATTCAATGCGTCGTTCTCAATGTCACTGCTCCGGAGTTGATCAAAGAGGTGGTCAAAGTTGTCGCGCGCTTGAAAGCGCTTTCCCAAGTGGTGTTTATGGACTATGCCAAGTCATCGTCGATATCTTGGATTGCTCATATTCTCCCAAATATCCACGACTTCACTCTTAACACATGGTCCAGATTTGGCGATGATGGTTGTCGTCTCATTACATCCTTTCCCAGCCTTCGCACTCTCGCCGTGTACACCAATGCTGATACCACCATTACCCTACCTCCCGTCATATCCGGTTCACCTTTTCATAATCTTCGGACCCTTCGTCTGAAGCTAACCGCTTCCGAAGAGCTGTTCGATTGGCTGAAGAACCTTGACGGGTCTCATTTCACCCTCGAGACGCTCGATCTTCGGATTTTCCGCCCATGCCACAGTGGCTGGGGTTCAGTGAATGCGTTGAACTCGTTCCTCAAGGAAGTTTCGGGGACGCTGATGCATCTGAATCTCGGGATACACTACGATCTTGATTTAGATGAGAATTCTCCAAGCGAAGGTACGTGTTTTTTATTTCCCATGATTTGAATGGATAATTGAATCGGTTGTCATCCACAGAATCGCGGATAGACCTCAGCCCGTTGGTCAATCTCCGTTCCCTGCTATTCAAAACGCACGACATGAATGCAATCTGCGACTCCCTTACATCGCTCAGTTCCACCTCCACGTTGGAAGCTTTAACGGTGCATGTATTACCTTGGGAGTTTGATAGATATAGCCAGATCAAACGATGCAATTGCGTTCTCTCCGAGCCCCCGACAAGGCTCGCCAGCATCATGGAGGGAAACCAGTTCATTGGGACCAAAATACTCGATTTAAATGTTCCGGAGGGTCTGGATTTAGACGTCGTGGCGGAAACATTCACGAAATGGAAGCAGAGGAGAGCTTTAAGGTTGCATTATGCCGACGACCACGATCATCAACTCAACACGATGGCGTCCTTTCATCACCTCATAATGGGTCCCCGGACGCTCGAACTTATGTACGGCCAAAGGCAAGAGGATTAAAGAACGTCCTGGGCTCGAGAACTGTATGTATCCCTTCGATGAAAGCTACGATCAATAGTACACGTAGGATCAGTAAGTATATCATGTAGTTGTATTTCAATCCGTCCGTTGGAACACCAAACAAGGGACATGTGGGCAAGCGTTCAAGTTGGATAACAGTCAAGTCCCACGATAAACTGAGGTAGAAAGCCAACCGAGAGACTGTAAGTGCTCGTAGATTCTCTCAAGTAAATATCAAATCGAGCTTCATTTACTGGCTACAGGAAAAACTGTACAGTCCATTCACGATCCGTTCCACAGTCATGAGTACTTCAGCCGCCGCAAGTCACGAAGGGCAAAGGGTAACGGTACACGGACAATAAATTCTTAGGGGACATGGGCTCAGTACCATCGAGGCCACGTAGCTTGTGATATAGTACGCTCTCCGAGTACTATGAAAGGATGCTCTACAGGTTGCGCACACGACGCGCCGCCCTCGCCTGCTCGCAGTCCAGGAGGATCGCCTTTTTGTTAAGCACAACGTCGTCCAACTTCCCTTCCGTATTAGCATCCTTCTTCATCTCCGGCACCCGAGGCCATCAAGACGGTCAGCGCACTGTCGAGTGTTCCCTCGTCATCGTCGGCGGTGATAGGAACGGCGATGGTAGCGAGTTGCCCAAACACGCCTAGGGCATGGTTATAGACTCAGCCTATATTCGTGAAGGCGTTGTACATGACTGGAGAACCCTGGCCAACGTGGAACCAGGAACACGGCGCTGCGCTAAGTATTGAGAGGACCCCTGACAACCGAGTATACCCCAGATGCGACACTGTCACACTCCTGGCATCGCATCACACTCATTCTCAACCTCAACACACTCACTCTGGATCCCTCTACACTCATACTGAGGACGTCCACACTCACCTCGGGCCCTTCACACTCACGAGATGGCCATCCACACTCACATTCTGGATATTTCACCTCAATATTACTGTTTTAGTAAATTCTGTAGCTAAATATTCTTTTTCCACATAATTTGTATGCCGTCGATAGCGCAAATTCGCTAACCACGTTTATTGCCCGCCCCACCACCTTCCTCCAGCCACGAGAGCCAGCATTGTGAAGAAG
>JABCKH010008243.1:0-10894 GCA_018851285.1 Lyophyllum semitale | reverse complement strand
TGTTGCCCACAGCGAGCACGACAATGCTCGTGATCACGTGATCGAACCTGTTTTGGTAACCTTACCTAATATGACAGCTCGGCTAACAGTTTCTGATTTCAAAGTTATCGAAATCAAGATCTATTATTGAAAACAAAATCCAGTTCTTAAAGATAAATAGACAAATAGATTGTATTTTGCGGGAATCCAAAAAAAAAGTTTGTGTCCAGTAAAGCCTGCCATAAACACCTTCAAATTCGGCGTCATCCTCGTTGATAGCTCTGGACTCGTCTCTTCTATCAGTCTTCAGATATCTGGCTCCGTTACTCTAACGCATGGCGCCTGACTCGGATCCACCATCCACGGTGTACGGAGACAGGGTCTACTACGACTTTGGCGGGACGGAAGTTACTTCAGACCGATTACGTGGAGATTAATTCAAGTCAAGTGCATTCTGTCAACTCGGGTAACGAATTGTACGACACGGAGTCTACCAGTTTTGGATACTTCGCTTCCAACTCACCGTCTCCGATTAGATGTGTCACGTCTTCTATATGGGCCGTCAATCTTTTCACCATCCTATTCCCTCGATCATTAGAGGTTATCCTACAACCGTGCTCCTTCATGAGCGCAAATTATATAAAGTCAGTGATTTCCACCGCTGATAGTAAGCTCTTCGCCCAGCTTTAAGTCGTAACAACGATGTTTGCGTCTTTCACTCTTACCCTTCTGCTTGCAGCCAGCACTGCTTTTGCATCCCCTTTCAACGTTACACGGAAGTGAGTGATTTTCTCTTCGAGTCCATCCTCCATCGATGAAGACCAACGCCGTCTCTCCAGGGTCTGCGCAACGGTTCCCAGCGACGCAGACGTTGCTAGGATGGAGAAAGACTACCAAGACAAGAAAGTCCCCGCCAGTGGTCGCGTTGCCGTTCACACTACTCTCAACGTAGGTCGCTTTTATTTTACCCGGCAGCGATTTTTCTGGACTTCTGGTTTATACAGATCTATTGGCACGTTATATCCGAGAACTCGACCCCGGCTGGCGGAAACATCCCGTACGTGATTAGATAGTAAATAAATATGTCGCTAGTATCGCTAATCGAGCACGCACCCCAACAGGGACTCGCAGATCGCTGCTCAACTTAAGGTCGTGAACACGACCTACGCCAGCATGGGCATCTCCTGGGTGCTCGCGGGAACGGATCGTACCGAGAATGCTGACTGGTTCAACAACGTCGCCGCGGGCAACGCTCAGCAGAGAGCTATGAAAAGGGCACTGCGCAAAGGTACAGTTAAAGACCTCAATGTCTACAGTGTTGGGTATGTCTCGATATAAAATCTATCGCCGACTTCAGACTTAATCTGATATGTATTCGTACTAGCTTCAAGTCTCGTGCTGCCGCTGGTTCGTTTGGATACGCAACCCTCCCCGCCGACTATACTCGCAACCCGATTGACGACGGTGCGGTCATCCTCTTCTCGACTCTTCCCGGCGGCGCCTCTGCTCCTATCAACTTGGGACAAGTATGTACATGTTTATGATATTGCGTTAAGATATATAACGACAATTGGCATCCAAAGACGCTCACGCACGAGGCTGGCCATTGGTCTGGCCTTTACCACACGTTCCAGGGGGGCTGCGGCACTATTGGCGACCAGGTCGATGACACGCCCCCCGAAAGAATTGCTGCTTCAGGTTGCCCGATTGGACGCGACACTTGCACCGGCGGAGGTGTCGACCCCATTCGTACGTCCTCGCTGATATATGATCAAGCGTGGTTTTGTTGATGATTGTCTTTCCAGATAACTACATGGACTACGCCGACGATTCCTGCATGTCCGAGTTTACGCCCGGTCAGATTGTCCGTGCTCGGGCTCAACTGGCAACCTACCGTGGAGTTCCCGCTTGAGTATAGAGAACAGAACGTCGGCAATGTACTTATGCTTGTTTATGCGAATCTCAAATCACAACTTAGCGTGAGCTGATGGGTTACTGATGCGATCTTGCCGAAAGAAATAAGGTTGTGGAGCCCCAGAAGCTGCCCTCAAATGAAATATCGAGGGTGAGAAGATGTCTAGGCTAGACAATCCGGCATCTCCTGGGCCCCGACGAGGACAAGGTAGACAGCTTTTCCGTGGGCATGGGAAAGGTATGGGACGCTATAGTTTACGTTTTCTGAACTTGAAGATTTGTTATGCCTCATTAAGATTGAGGCGGATCCGAGATGAAGCTTAAGGGTCTGTGACACTCGACATGGTTTATCCTATTCTCCGGAACGGAGCCGAAGCTCAACGTTCAACGTTCAACGTTCAACACCGGCACTACACACTCTCCGACTAAGTGGCTGGTACCCTGATAGCGATTTGTATCTAGATAGATACCTTGAGCCTTCTCTAGCCAGCACTTGCTTCTTGTTGAGAGGTTCTGGGTGCATCGGGCAGTCCAGAGAACGCGAAGTGAGCGCGTGTATCGCGCACACGGACTCTGCATGAAGGGATAGGAGAGGATTGATACGGTCGGAAATAGGAACGACCTAGGAAAGAAGAGAAGAGCCTGAAAAAGTGCCTTCCCGGGTAAGCACCACCAGCAACTTAGAGATTGAATGAGCACAAGTATGAATACGAGATGGACGTACATTCCCACACCATAAGTACTGGTAAAACAACATAGAACTACTCACATTGAATCACAAGAGATCGCGTGGGCATCAAGAAGTTTTTTACGATGTTGACGCGATGTTTGGGTCACTGACCGGCAAATCCCGAGCTCTGCCTTGCAACCAACACCGTCGAGAGCCGTCGAGTCACCGTCTGGATACTTCTTTTCCTCCCAAACGGCTCCGTCGTGCGAACGATCTATCAAAGATTACTTCTCGAACGCGTTTCTTCCTGCTCATCCTCTGGGGAACAGCTCTTATCATGCAGACATGTCACTATTTGGAGGCAGCTGCCTACTTATATCTCGCTAAATATTAATCCATGACCCGGGATGCTTTCGTCCGGCAATATGGACGCTCAATCCTCTAGCAGTTCCATTTCCTGTTCGCCAGACGGCGCATCTTCTTGATGTGCGCAAAATTGTATAAAGGCTAGTGGCTTATACCAATCAAAACTACCTCTCACCCCTGCTTCCAGTCGTACAATGCTTGTATCGTTCGCTCTTATTCTTCTAGGGGCAACTTCGGCGTTCGCGTCTCCATTCAACTTTACACAGACTCGAAGGTAAGAGTTTTTCGTTTCCAATAAATAATTCAAATGACAATGCCCGACGACACCTTTCAGGGTCTGCGGAACGGTCACCAGCGATGCGGACTTGGTAAGGATGGAGACGGACTTCCAGACCCAGAAAGTCCCTGTCGTGGACGCCTCTGCTTCCGTAACTCTTAATGTAGATCGCCTTTTATCTCCATCAGCATATTTTTGGATTTCGTTTTTCACAGATCATCTGGCACGTTATTAGCGAAGGCCCAAGCCGTGATGAAGGCAACATCCCGTACGCAGATGCTACAACGTATGACGCTACTGTCTCTAACGGCCCTCCAACAGAGACTCCCAGATCGCTGATCAACTCACTGTCCTGAATAAGGCCTACGCCAGCATGGGAATCTCCTGGGTCCTCGCCGGCACCACTCGTACCGTGAAGTCTGACTGGTTCAACAACGCTTCCCCGGACACTTCTCAGCAGAAAGCCATGAAGAAGGCGCTTCGCCAAGGTACTTCTAAAGACCTCAACGTCTATAGTGTCGGGTATGTCATGATTCATCGCCAGTTGCACATTTACCCTAACACATCACGTAGCTTCACGTCTCGCGCTGCTGGTAGTCTTCTTGGATACGCAACCTTCCCCTATGACTATTCTCGCAACCCGACTGACGATGGTGTCGTATTCCGCTTCTCTACCGTCCCTGGAGGCACAGCCGATCCTTTCAATTTGGGTCATGTCAGTACATTTTTCTTCTATCGTGTTAAGATGTCTAACGACAGAGGTTATTCATCAGACTTTGACACACGAAGCCGGCCATTGGGTCGGTCTTTATCACACTTTTCAAGGTGGTTGCTCCAGCCCCGGCGACTCCGTCGACGACACACCCTACGAAAAAACCTCTGCTTCAGGCTGCCCCGTTGGACGTGACACTTGCAGTGGTGGGGGTGTCGACCCCATTCGTAAGTTCTCGTTCGTTCATAACGAGGCGTATTTTTCGTAAAGTGCGAACTTCCAGACAACTACATGGACTATACGGTAGTATACCGACGATTCCTGCATGACCGAGTTCACGCCCGGTCAGGTCACCCGTGCCCGGACCCAACTCGCCACCTACCGCGGAGTTCATGCTTAAGGATGGAGAAGAGGATAGGCATAAAATCTTGGCAACGTTGTATATTTATGCTTGGTTATACGAGTCTCCGTTCACGAAGAACTTAGTGTGCTGCCCCCGTGATGATTCTGATGGGGAAAAGAAGCTTAGTGTCTGTCATCAACTTCAAGGATCGTCGCTCTACTTCCTCGATGAGTCCACGTCTCGGGCTTTCCGGGGGTACATCAACTTGTCTGCATACCTATTTCCCTTCTTTTCGAACGCCCATCAACCACAGCTACCTTCACTTGCGACGCTGTTATTGGACATTCTGCTTTAAATTCCTAGATGAAACGAGGATTCTTAAACGCTGACAAGGCAAAGCGATCCGTGGCGCGCCATGTTCCTAATGCTCCCATTCCAGCGACTCCACCGAGTGCGTACTACCATCCTCCTTTTTTTCTATTTTTACTGACGACTTTTGGGGTTCAGAACCACTTCAAGTGGTAAAGCTTCCTATTGGAAACGTTGATTCAAGTACGACTATCACTGTGAAAGTTTCTCTCGCGTCTCATGCACACTGACACGGGAAACAGCCCTCTCGCAAGACTACGAACCCGATAGACCTATCAGCGCACATCGGTTCGACGCGCGCACCGCCAATTATCCCGAGAACGCTTACGTTTACAGCACCATCCCTTCCCGGCTCCACGGAGAGACTCTTGCCGACCATCCCGACAACTGGGCCGAGTGCCTCTTCGGGCCAAGTGAAGACACGCATGCTCTCACACCAACCCTAGGATTTCTCTCTGCTGTCCAGAAGCCACTCGTCATCCGCCACCGCATCGGGCCGTCCCTTCATGGCATCGGCATGTTTGCAGCCTGCGACCTGAAGATGAATGATCTCATTTTTTCCGAGCGTCCCCTCCTCGTAGCTCCTAGAGATGCCCCTGTCGCTGGGTTTACTGCGAGCACTATGACTACACTTTCTCGGCTCATCAAGGCGGCGGTCGTCGAATATGAGAAACTGCTGCAGGTCTGTATTGATAGGATGATACCAGAAAACCGCGCCGCGTTCTTCGCATTGCACAACTGTTACACCAAAGACGGGTCCTGGCCCATTTTTGGTAGGGTGCGAACGAACGGCATGGAGGTCAATTTAAAGAAACGGGATGGCATGAAAGACGACAATGCTATTACAGGCGTCTTCGCTGTGTTATCGCGCGTTAATCACAGGTGCGTATTCATAAAATCAAAAGAAACCTCGCCGAATCTGAAGATATCAAACCACACAGCTGTACCCCAAACGCCTCTCATAGCTTCGATGTCGCCTCATTCTCGTGCCAGCTCCGCGCCATACGCGACATCAAGAAAGGCGAGGAGATCTTCATCACCTACTGTACCATCTCGTCGCCCACTGCCGAACGCCAGGCCAGCCTCAAGCTCTACTCGTTCGAATGCACCTGTCACGCCTGCTCCGACCCCGCCTCTGATGCGTTCCTCGCTCTCATCCCAGAGTACCGCGCAGCTGTCCAAGACGTATTTCGAGACCAATGATTCCGTGGTACATGAGGCTAGGCTGCAGCATAGCCTCGAGTGGATGGCTAGGATCGAGGCTGCGGGCTTGCAGGCTGTCTCCGAGTATGGCCTCCACATGGCGGCTGTAATGGCGTCCTTAGTGATTCTCGGAAGGACGGCGGAATGCTTGAAGTATAGAGCGAGGTGCAACGCATGGTCTGAGGCGGTGTATGGCGTGTCGATGTAAACATTCTCGGACTTGAACCTCTGCCATATTACCAGCTTAAACCGACTAGTGACCAGTAAGTAGCTTTGGTCTTTCCCAAGCAAACGGACTGGGCTTATTCAAGACGTTGGTATCTTTAGGTCTTAGCCGTCACCGGTCTTTTCAGAGAAATAGACGACGTCAGAAAAGTAGCCTCGTGCAGTTATAACTAATTCAAGTTAGCTAGTACGCGAATGATGAGACGCATGGACGTCCGAAAATTTACGCTTGCTGATGAGTCAAGGCCCAGGGCTAGCGCTCATAAGATATGAAATTATGTGTCCAAGTAAAACAGAAGGCAAACCGTAATTTGCAAATTGGCACTCCCACTCGCAAGTAAGTAGCCATAGCGCAGTGTTGATGGAGGTTGATAGCGTGCTAGGATGATATTTTGACGATTTAACCGGCAAACCCCGAACTCGAACTAAGTGTCTCCTCCACCACCATAACCCTCTTCACACTCATGTCCGTCGGCGCTGGCTACGATGGTTCCCTCCAAATACGTTAAGCAAAGGACGTACCTCCCCAGATGCAATCCATTCGGTCTACGACGGGTCGAAAAATGCCGCTCGATGGATGGCTCAAGGTAAATTTACCTGGCGATCTGCCGCAACATAGTTCACCTGACTCCGCCAAACTTCCTCATGGCTGCAGGAAGGAGGAAGGGCCCTTTTCGCCAGCAGCCATAATGGATCACAGCCCCACATTTCATCTGTGTCGTGATATGTATGGAGGGTTATAGCATGCACAATTCGGAAGTGAATGCTCGATTTTCTCTCCTCGTTCTGATATCTTACGTTTCAAATCTACAGGAAGACAATTACTCGTCTGTCAAGTTATGGGATACCGGACGCCGTTAGTCTCTGACATGACATACGCCCCATCGGGCTCTGCCTTTGGATCAAGTTTCATGGGCACTTGTCTCCCATCGCTGTCTAGTTCGACACTACTATTTGATTGCAACACGCTACTATCGGTCAGTATTCTACATACTACCCCCACGATCGAACGCAAGCTTTGAGCGTTTTCTCGTTTAATTCAGAGGTCGTTATCCTCGCACAAGCTTGACGATGAAATTGCTGTGACTTACCAGTCAGGCTATACTCGTTCAATGTTCGCGTGCGTTTTTCTGTCTTACTTTCATCGTTCATGTTCGCTGAACCAATTAATGCAGTTTACCCGCGAAGTGAGGAATGCACTTGTCGTTTTTTTTTCTTTCGGCGAAGTGGGTCTGCGATGCTAGTAGAATCCACAACTCGAATGTCAAACTCTGGGACGCTGGTTCTTTCAACTGAAAGTGATTTAGTCTTGTTAGGCGTGAACACCAAGTCCCGGCTTCGGTTCCTTCCATATTATTATAAGGGGAGCTCACGACGCTGGGCAAGCGGCGCGTATCATGGCTTGTTGTACGCGAACTAGCCGGATCGCTCCAAAACCCTAAGTATATGCCTACGTCCGCATCTTCTGGCGGCGCTTAGAATCACATCAACATTTAACACCGAAGTATGCGGAGAAACAACATACTCAATCAGGCACGAAGCCTTGGTGCATGTCCTATAAGAACCCATCGATCATCAGCTGCAACGTCGCTCAAGCTCCACCCGCAGTAGTCTTTACGACAAAAAGAATCTCAGTCGAGGTGTCCTAGCTCACCCCTCCATGTCGAGTATGGAAAAAACGAAGATCTCCCAACGACCATCGAAGCTTGGGATTGCCCTAGACGCCTCCGATTTCATGTTGACAACGCTCGCTGATGCTGCGAGACTGACACCAGTGCCCTACTTGCAGCATTCTGCTGGACTTGCTTTGAGTATTCTCAACATAATCCAGGTATGCGGACTGCTGTGTCCGGTTTCAACACCTGACTTACTGATCCCCATAGGGTGTGAGGAGCAACAAAGACGCCTTTCAGAGACTTGCAAATGATGCATGCGCCCTTGTATACATCGTTCTGTGCAGGGACAATAAGGCGGCTGGTGGGGCCGCTATGGCAATAACGCCTGCTTACCTCGACCACGCAAGGGATCTGGCCGAGTAAGTCCGAAAGTATCGCCGTCATTTCATGATCTCACCTCTGTTTCACACCCCCAGTACATTGGACGACATCTATAACTATACCAAATCGCAGGTGTCGAGGAACAAAGTTATTCGAATAATTCAGCATAAATCCGATGCTGGGACGATCCAAGAGTATCGCGATCGATTGAAACAGTCGCTGGACGAATTCAGCGTTAGTGTTCCGTGTTTGGCTGTTATCTTATCTATTGAACACGTTCGCTACAGCTCAAGTCATCCATCTCTATACAAGATTCGCTCGCATCCATCCAGGAGCAGCTTGCACGTATTACAATTTTAAGCGGATCCATTCCCGTGGGAGAGATCCGGGAAGCGGAGAGCGTGTCGGACCGGATTGTAAGCGCAGCAGCCGAGCGAGAAAAGGCAGACCAAGAGAAGGCTGCTGAAAAGGAAAGGATCGAGAAGGAAAAGGTCGACGGAGAGAGGGCGGAAAGGGAGAGGGCGAAGGAGAGGGCCGAGAAGGAGAGGGCCGAGAAAGACAGGGTCGAGAAGGAGAAGGCTGAGAAGGAGAAGGCCGAGAAGGAGAGGGCCGAGAAGGAGAGGGCCGAGAAGGAGAAGGTAGATAGGGAGATGGCCGAGAAGGAGAGGGTCAAAAAGGAGTGGATCGAAAAGGCGTGGGCCGAGAGGGAGCGGGTAGAGAGGGAGCGGGTCGAGAGGGAGCGGGTCGAGAGGGAGAGGGCCGAGAAGGAGAGGGTAGAGAGGGAGTGGGCCGAGAGGGAGCGGATCGAGAGGGAGCGGGCCGAGAGCCAGAGGGCTGAGAAAGAGAGGGTCGAAAAGGAATGGATCGAAAATGCGTGGGCCGAGAAGGAGAGGGTAGAGAGGGAGAGGGTCGAGAGAGAGCGGGCCGAGAGCCAGAGGGCTGAGAAGGAGAGGGTCGAAAAGGAATGGATCGAAAAGGCATGGGCCGAGAAGGCGAGAATCGAGAGCCAAAGGAACGAATCCATAAGGCTAGAGAACGAACGGATAGAGGCAGAACGAATCAAGGCGGCTTCAAATTGGGCTCGGACAGGTCACGAGAACGAATACCAACGACCTAACATCCCAGGATCCCCGCCGATGTCAGCGTCGAATCCGTTCTCGCGCAACCCATTTCTTCCTACTCAACACTCCCCGTCGCCAGATTTTTATTCCTCCGTTCCTGGTCTTCAAACCACGCCCGGTCTTAAATCAATACCTGGTCTTCAATACGCGCCTGGTACTCAATCTCTTCCTGGCCTCCATTCTACTCTTCCCGGTCTCCAATATACACGTCCAGGCCTTCACTCCGGCTACGGAAGTTACATGTCCGTCGGCGGGGACCAAGTGAGCTATTCGAACAGCGTGGTCAACACAAACTCTGGTAATACGTCGACTCATATCGTCTCGAACTCGAACAATGACTCGTCTGTGCGAACCTACAGTGGTTAATACGCATCTTACTTTGTTGAGGACATCTTCGTTAACATCTTTTTCAGGGACAGGGAGAGCGAGACGAAGATAAGTGCTCTAGCAGTCCTCATATCGGATTGTAATCTCTATGATTCCACTTTTCCTTACTTGATGCTCCCGGTATTGATAGGTGTGTATAGGTACGGTAGCCGGACATCTGCGGTGCAATGGGGACTGTGTCGTCCAATTGTATTCCATCTTCTCACATTCCATGTAACCTGACCAGCCTGTGAATTGTATTAGCTAAGAAAGAAACGAATAGTTCCACACCAGATAAAACTGCGCTTTCTATCCACGTTAGAATCAGCGTCTTCAACCGATGCTTTGGCAGAAACGACGCGACGCGATGGAGATTCCGTGACCGCAACTTTTCTGAACTTCGCCCGCCTAAGAATCGAGTATGAAGCCTTAATAAAAGCGGACAACGAACAAAGCTAAGAGTCGAGAATACGTGAATAGATCGCGGCATAAAAGGAAAATACTCTTACGACTCGCGCCGCGCGCGGAAAGTCCGCAACGAGCTCCAGATCGCGTTTCGGGTTGCTGTAGTCAAAGGAGGTCAGCTATCTTTGGAACAAGGTTCATCGGAAAACGCACTCATTGATATGGTGCCGCGAGATGCGTTGGGATGGGAGGCGGATGATCAGCTCTTGAGATGTAGATCTAACGGATGCGAATGATCTTGCTGACGACGATCGCCTGTGGCATTTGGGTTAGACGCAAGGAAATGAGAGAGCTCACCTCGCTGTCAGTCACCGACCATTCCGACGTGAGCAGCTTCGTAATCTGGTCATGGGCAATGACTCCCTTTTCAGCAATATGATTGCAGGTAATTTGTCGCCTCTCCGCTGGCTGAGGGCTCTGTTCTCGCGACAAGCTAAGGCGGGAGCACGTCAAGAGGGGCTGCGCCAGCAGGATACGCCCAGACCCTAAGAGAACTCTGGTCAGATCAATTTTACTGGGCAGGATAGGTGAAGGGTTTGTACCAGGAATTCCCAAAGCTGTGAGAGTGAGATTTTAATCTCACAGCTTTTCTCTGTTGCGAAAAAAAACTCACAGCTTTTCCCTTTTTGTCCAAGTCACTTGACTGCGCCCTACTGCGCCCTGACGCCCAATTGGGAAATAGGTTGGTATGGAGGAGTGTGCTCTCCAACGTGCCTGGTTGACTGGAATGAAGTGGCTTGGTATAACATAAGCACACTGTATACTATTAATACATTTTTACTACTTAAAGTGAACCGTGGTATCAGTATGTGTTGAAGATACAACCCGTCGTGACCTGCACGCGGCTGCTATACGGACAGCTCGGGTGTTCAAACGGACGACGCATG